>JAHXMU010015179.1:0-16868 GCA_019455685.1 Philornis downsi
CTATTTGTCAAATTTATAAAGCAATGAGCTCATTTATATGAAATTATGCAAAAACTGTGGATGCACGATGTACATCAAACCAAAGAAGAGTTATAGTGAAATACAGGGTGGCGCAATAGAACGTGCATATTTAAAAAATAGATTAAAAAATAAATACCTCTTTTCGAAATCAGTCTGCCAGGGAACATCTGTTTCACCACCGCCATGGAGTCATTTGAGCTGTGACAGGTAGCTCTATCTTGTTGGAACCAAGTTCTAGAATTCATTATTCTTGAACTTTCAACTTCTGGAGCCAAAAATCCGTTCAACATCTCCGTATTAACCGTGACGTTTTGGCCCCGCGCATTTTCGGAGAAAAAAGGAGCAATTATTCCTCCGCCAGAGATTGCTGCCCATGCTGTCACTTTAAGTCTATGCGATGGTTTCTGGTGTTTGATTTTGGGATTTTCACTGTTCCAGTAACGACTATTTTGACGGTTTACGAACCCATTCATAAGGAAATGAGCCTCGTCAGAGAAAAGGATATTGTCAAAATTGGAAAATCGATTAAACATTTCATTAGCAAATGCGAGCCTTGCTATGAAGTCAGACTCTTTCAGTTCTTGTGTTAATTGCAGCTTATATGGATGCAGCTTAAGATCCAATGTTAAAATTCGTTGCAAACTTCGTCGCGATAATTGTAAGACAGACGATCTCTTGCGAGTCGACATTTGTGGATTTCCTCGTACTGACTCCATAACTCTCTCAACATTGTCTTCGGTCCTAGATGTTCTTGGGCGACCATTTGCTTGTGGTTTAAGTGTTGAACCGGTCTCTTCAAAACGCTTTACGCATATTTTAATTAACGATGTAGGCGCATTTTCTACCCCGCAAAAAAAAGATTATGCAATATGCACATTCTATTGCGCCACCCTGTATTTCGACATTTTCGGTCGATCGACCTGGTCGAGGGCGCGTTGTTGTCTTTACATCACTAACAGACCCATTTTTGGCAAATTTATCCATTAATCTCTTTACAGTTGACTCTTTTGGAGCATTATTGTGACCCCAAATTGATTGCAATTTGCGAACTGTAGCCGCAAAACTTTCACAATTTTGGTAAAACAAATTCACAATGAGAATGCGTTGTTCATTCGTGTAGCGCTCCATTTTTACTAACCTCGTACCTTCTACTAGCAAACAATAACAACTGTTCAAATGTCAAGCAATGACACTTCGAATAGCGCCAAATTTAAATCTTCCGTTCTTGTTTGGACACCCTTTTTTAATGTCAAGGTCCAAGCATTATAATGAAATAAAAGTTTCGGAATCATAGCTTTGTGTGTTTTCCATTTAGCTTTACTTTTGAAACTGAAATATGGGTTACCCTATAAAATATCAAATAGATTATTGTTGTATTCTAAAGACGTCATTACATATGACTTACAATTATTTCTCTATCTGGGTATTCCAAAAACTTTACTCGTAATCCCCACTGTCAATATTCGTTTGAATAATTTTAAAATACTCATATCCATAGTGATAGTACTCATTGACTTCAACTACATGCCTCTCATATGTGGTTAACCACTGTCATATTTTTGTACGGTAATTGTATCGTAAATATTCATCACCGAAGACTACAGATTTTAATGCAATACATTTAAGTTGCTTCGCAGATCGCAGCAATACCATTTTGTAGCAATCTTCGACCTGATCTTAAGACAAAAAAAAAAAAAAAATGCCAAAGATATTTTCTAATCCAAAATGTGGAATCACTATTGCTGTGATACACATTATTGTATGTGCGGTGATATCAAAAATTATCTTGAAGCACCTCAGTGCCTCTCTAGGTGATGACAATC
The DNA here is from genome assembly GCA_019455685.1 of Philornis downsi. Lineage (NCBI taxonomy): Eukaryota > Metazoa > Arthropoda > Insecta > Diptera > Muscidae > Philornis > Philornis downsi. Next base: position 1,845 of record JAHXMU010015179.1, read on the forward strand.
GTAAGTTAAGACAAACTGAGACATATTTAAAGCTACAGTCACCAGACAAGGGAAACTCTTTTCTTAGTCACTGAACGATTGATGGAAAGCGCCATAACCATATGTGTGCCTCTGCTATTCTTGTGTCTTCTTATGATTATTTTATGTTTTCTATTAATTTTTGGAATCTTAAAGGTGAGTGCGACAAAATCCAATTCCAGTTTGTGATAATATTTCGTTTTACTCTTTTAAATTTCCAGCAAAACCATTTTTGTATGGCTCCCTGGTTAGGTCTTACTTTTGCCATTATTGTGGCGAATTTCATGTTCGTACTGGTTTCCACAATGTCGAGTTTCATTAATCTGTTGTCACTTGAGGAAAACCTATTAAGGATACTCTATGGGCTCGGTCTGTTGGGTGAGTTAGAATTTCAGCAAAATGCTAGTTGAGGCTTATCTGTTGTATACTGTTTAACAACATTTTTCATTTTTTAGTGTTTCATGTCAGTGTATTTTATCCAACATTTGTGTTGTACAAGAAGATCCTGGAAATTAATCTAAAGCGTGATGGAAACGAATCAGACATCACAGATGATGAACTTGTCGATAAGGATGAGTTATATTAAGACGTCATGTTATTGGAAGAAGCTAAATAAAAGAAATTGTGTTAGATCATTGAATTCTATCCAAATACGAGGTGTGTTAAAAAAATAAGTCGAATTTTCAAATTTCGCGGGATACGTACATTCGACTTTCGATTATGTTTTTATTTTTTTATGTTGGTACACTCGTCCCGAAGATACGAATATGTTGACGGTTTTATCCATATAGCATGTTCAGTTTGTTTGTAAATGGCAAAAATGTTCAGTCACAAAGTTACTCTTGACGAGAATAGACGTGCTTTTGTTCATAGCTTTAATTGTCATTTAATTTTTTAATTCATTTTAATTCATTTCGAAAAATCGTAATCTCTTTTGTTCATATCTGTCTTTATTTTGCTCGACTAACGGTAATTGAGAAAACAAGTGTTCATAGAGTAGCGGAAAAATCTGCGGAACTACTATGGGTGAGCCCCCGGACCGGCGGAGTCCCGCCGGAACACCACATCCAACTAATCCAGTTGACTTCTCAGTATTACTCAAGACTCCTGGCCCAAAATTTCTCGTAATTAACAGAACAGAACCAAATGAAAACCTGACTAATGTTTCGCCTTTTTTAATTAAAAAACAAATCGACTACACCTGTGGAGGAGAAGTTGAATTTTGCAAGAGAACTAGAAATGGTACTTTGCTAGTTAAAACGAAAAATAATGTACAAGCAACTAAACTTCTTAAACTGACGTCATTTTCAAACACAATTACCTAAAATGTCACCATACATTAACTATACCAGAGGCGTTATATACTCGAACGATCTGAGAGGCATTGAGGACCAAGAAATTTTAAGAGAACTTGCCAACCAAGGGGTAACGGACATACGTAAAATACTAAAACGTGAAAATAATAATCTAAAGGAGACAGGTTTGATTATTATCACATTCGCCAGTCTCAATTTACCAGATTACATCATGATCGGTTACGAAAAAACCATGGTTCGACCATATATTCCATTAGCAATTAGATGTTCGAAATGCTTCAGATATGACCACACTCAAAAGTATTGTACCAATTTTGTTCTTTGTTCTAACTGCGGTGACATTTCCCATATCAACCCAGAAAGTTCCGAAAAATGTACAAAGAACCAACGATGCATCAACTGCACGGAACAGCACATCGACAATAATCGTCATTCATCGATGGACAAGACTTGTCCCATTTTTATAAGACAACAAGAACTCCAAGCTATAAAAACAACAAACAAATGTGATAATAATACTGCCCTATCCATCCTAAAATCCAGACATCAAAGTAACGGTACCACATTCTCTTCAATTACTCAGCAAACACCAACAACAACGAAATCGAACTCCGACGTAATATCGCAAATTGAACCAGCAATAGAAGTCAACTCTCTTAAACCCAGGTTAGTCAATAACATATGCACTGAGAAAGATCAACTAACCTCAACCCAAAATAAACTGAACCCTCGTAAAGCTTCCTCATCTCGCCCCAACAATGTTAAGATATTACCAATTAAAACATCACGACGTAAAATTTCTGCTCTTAAATCTGCCAACAAAACTAATAAGAGCACAGAAGAGAGTAAAAAATCAATAATAGCCGCACTGGGTGATGAGAGTGATATGCTCTTTTCAGACAGTGAATTGTAACCAGAACCACTCAATGTTGAAGTTAATTCAATGGAATATAAAAGGGTACAAAAACAATTTCAGTGAGTTACAGCTTATCATTAGCGAACATAAACCACTCATCTTAGCTCTGCAAGAAACTCACATAACAGATACTCAACATTTACCAATTCCAATCAACTATTCCCTCATATCTATGAACATCTCTAATTCATTTGGTGGAGTAGCGATTCTTGTGCACAATTCTATTAGTCACAGGCAATTGCAACTTAACTCAGATTTTGAAGCCGTTGGCGTTGAAATTAAATCTAAAAGAAAACTTCATATTATTTCCGCATACATTTCTCCGAGTAAAACATTTAATAAATCTAACCTGGATAATGTTCTTAAACCACAAAACTGTCCAACCCTCGTACTTGGGGATTTCAATAGTTGGCATCCCTACTGGGGTTCCACGAAAAGTAACACCAAGGGTAACACTTTGGCAAAATATATTGACCAATCTGAATATATTATACTTAATGACAAAACGCCAACTCACTACTCTACTCATCATACTTTTACTCACATTGATCTGTCGTTCATCTCGGCCAGTTTGGCTAACGAAGCCAGATGGGAGGTTATTGATGACCTTAGCGGAAGCGATCATTTTCCGATACAAATTTCTCTTTTTTCTGATTCCTGTCCTCCCAAACACCATGCCAAGCCAACATTCAAACTGAAATCAGCCAACTGGGAATTTTACAGTGAAACAATAATGAAAGTAGACGCCATCACGAAGACTAGAGATGATACCAACTCTGAAGCAGCGGCAATCAAAAAAGTTATAATCCAAAGCGCTCACCTTTCCATCCCCCAAAACACAACAAATGCAAAGCAGCGTACAGTACCATGGTGGAACAATTCTTTATCAATATTAAAAAAGGACAAGAATAGAAAATGGTCAAAACTAAAAAAACTCATCAATAGTGACAATATTATTCAGTTCAGAAAAGCTAACGCAAAGTATAGAAAGGCAATTAAGGAAGCTAAACGGCAATCATTTGACAAATTTACTGCTGAAATTGAACCTAAATCGGGTTCTTCCAAAATATGGTCAAACATAAACCGTCTATGCGGGCTTTTCACATCGAAGTCAATACACTGTATTTATAATCCCGTAACCAACAGTTATACAGTAGATCCTAATGTCGTTGTTAATGCATTTGCCGAATTATGGTCAAAACAAGCTGAGGACAAGAATTTCTCTCAAACATTTTGTACCAACAAGAATTCTGTAAGAAGCTTCTGCCTAAACTACACTCCATCAAAGAAAGCTTTGGAAATGGAAAAGGACATTACATTTATTGAATTCCAGTCATCTCTCAACTCACTTAAAGGCAATACTCCAGGTCTAGATAGAATTTCCTACTCTATGATTAAAAATGCTCCCACATCTTTCAAACATCGTATCTTGAAACATTTCAATAATATTCTACGTACTCATATCCCCCAAGCATATAAAACGAGTCTCGTACTCCCAATTCTTAAACCTCGGAAGTCAAAAACTGAATTGCAATCATATAGACCAATCTCTTTAATTTCATGTGTGGCTAAAGTCATGGATAAGATAATTTCAAAAAGATTGTGGTGGTTTGTTTTAACGAACAGTTTCATACACAAATGTCAATATGGTTTCAAGAGGGGCAAATCTGTTCTTGACTGTCTACTTTATGTAGATCATCTAGGAACTAGAGCAATTGCAAAAAAACGTCATCTATATATCATTTCTCTCGATTTCGCCAAAGCCTATGATAGGATAGGAGTTCACACCATTATTCACCAACTTCAAGAATGGAAAGTGGGTCCCAGAATACTGTCTTACGTCACCCAATTCATGACAAACAGGAAAATAATTGTTAAATCAGGTAAAACATTGTCAGACACCTTCTCCCTTGATAATGGCATCCCACAAGGCTCACCAATCTCCGTGATATTGTTCCTTATATCCTACAACGCTCTAACGAAAAGCATTGCTATGTACAAGGAAATTAGATGTTGCGCATATGCGGACGATTATTATCTTTTAATGGATTTGAAGAAGCAGAAAAATCAAATAATAAACTTGAACCATGTCTTCCAGAAAATTGAAAATTGGTGTACTTACTCAGGCGCGTCTTTATCCATAGACAAATCGCATCATTTGCATATCTGTCGGAAGAAAAATTGCCGTTGTTCCATTCACTCTAACAACTTAACCATTCCTGACGTCGACTCGTTAAAAATACTTGGACTAACAATTAACAAGAGATACAACTGGAGTTCCCACATTACTAATCTAGCATCCGACCTATCAAAAAAACTCGGAATTATTAAACATCTTTCAAATAGAAAGTATAATTGCAGTACTTCCTCATTAATTTAGGCGTTCAAGGCCATACTTATGTCCAAAATCGATTACTGTCTCCCAATTTACGGATACGCTCCTAAATCGTTACTTAACAAATTAAAATCTATTCAAAATTCAGGAATAAGGACTGCTTTAGGCGCTTTCCGCAGCACCCCAATAAACAATATGCTAATAGAATCAAAAACATTCACAATAGAAGATAGACGCAACTATTTAACTAGCAAATTATCCAAGGTACTTCTACTGTCATATGACACACCTCTCAACAAACTTATAGCAAAGTCTAATGCCAAAAGCAAACACCTAAGCGCAGTCGATAGAGCAATTGTCATCTGTAAATATCTGGACCTTCCATTCATACCTATTAAACATATAAATTACTCAAATCTCAACTGGGAACGTATACACAACTCAATAGACTCAACATTAACAAAATACGACAAAAACATCACCTCTCCAGAAGCCTTTCAACAACACTTCCTTACACTTAAACATCTATACATGAATTACAATTTCATATACACGGATGGCTCAAAATCGAAAGATATTGCAGGATATGGGATCTCAACAGAATCGGAACCTTTAAAAGCTGGACTTCTACCTTATTACTCAACGGTTTTCACTGCAGAGATTATAGCCGTATACGATTCAATAAAAATTTGTATGAAGCAACCTGGTAGATATATAATATGCTCTGATTCCCTTTCATCGCTAAATGCTATATCTAACATCAATAATAATAATTTCTACGCTGTTAAAATCCGAAGCATAATTATTGACAAATTCCCCAAAATAAAACTTATTTGGATACCTAGTCATACTGGCATTAAAGGTAATGAGAAAGTCGACTCAATAGCTAAACTCGCAACTACTCTCCCCTTGGTATATACCCCCAACTATAACAGCAGTGATATAATCTTACAACTGCGGAAAGAATTGATGCAGAAACATCTAGTCTTGATAAATCGTACATCGAACTGGTATAAAAACATCAACCCGAACTGCATTTCTACGACTGAATTTTTGAAGAACTCAACACAGAAAGTTTTTTCACGCTTAGAGCAAATCAAATTTTCTCGGATCCGTCTTGGTCACACCAATTTGACAAATGCACATTATATAAATAAGGGTTTAAGCAATATTTGTCCTTTATGTAATAGTGCTTGTATTGACATCAGCCATATCATTACTACATGCACCTTCCTTAGCCAGCAGAGGTTATCAACATTCGCTAATGAAGATCCCATCGCTCTCATCGCTAATCCTTCAAATAGAAATATAAAATTAATTTTAGATTTCATCAGAAAATCGAACTTGTATGTTAAAATTTAAATTACTTAAAAAAAAAACTTTATTTTCTAATACTTCTCATCTTGTATTTTAAAATATTACTACGTTAGCTGAAGGCCCCGGTAGCCATGGCTAATTCTTTTTTAATATAGTTAGCCTTAAGTTTCTTCAACTTTAAGTTAGCTTTATATAAATAAATAAAAAATAAGACAAGTGTTTTGTGTGTGTTTTGCGATTTTTTGCTATCGAAAAGAATGGATCAAAGAAGTTGCGTCAAATTTCATGTAAAAAATGGAATTGAGTGCTCAAAAACACTTGAAATGGTGACAGTGGCAAACGGTGAAAGTACTCTGAGTCTAAAAAATGTTTACAAGTGGTACAAGCTTTTTACAGAAGCTCGAGAAGATGTGAATGATGACGCTCGCTCTGGACGCCCCAGCACATCAACAACCGATGAAAATGTTGAGAAAGTAAAGAAAATTGTTATGAACAATCGTCAAATCACAATTAGAGAAGTTATTGAGGATGTCGGCATATCGGTTGGACATGCCATGCACTCTTTCCGGAAATTTTGGGCATGAAACGTGTGGCGGCGAAGTTCGTTCCAAAATCGCTGAATTTTGACCAAAAACAACGTCGCATAAGCAGCGCTCAAGAATTGTTGAATGACGTCAACGATGATCTAGATTTGTTTAAAAGGGTCATAACTGGAGACGCATCGTAGGTATATGGTTATGACATCGAAACCAAAGCCCAATCGCCCCAGTGGAAGAGTCCAGGAGAGCCAACACCAAAACAAGCACGCCAAGTTCGATCAAATGTTAAGGTTTTGCTCACTGTTTTCTTCAATTACCATGGCGAAGTGCATCAGGAGTTCTTACCACAAGGTTGTACGGTAAATAAGGAGTATTACATTGAGGTTATGCGCCATTTGCGTAAAGCAATACGAAAAAAATGTCCGGAAATGTGGAAAACAAATTCATGGCTTTTGCATCATGATAATACACCTGCTCACTCATCTTTGCTTGTAAGAGATTATTTGACCAAAAACAACACCGCCATCATGCCTCAGCCATCGTATTCATAGATTTGGCTCATTCGCATAATCCCGGGTGCAATCCCGCTTACAGCTATCTGTCATTATTTGAGCGGTGGCCACCCCGTTGTCTCTGCCGAACACTTCGAGTAGTCGAGTAATCGACAAGTCTGGTAAATGCTTTTGAAACTGTGACGTTAAATTGTAGATCCATAGAGTGAGTCTAAAAATAGAATGGTTGTAAGCTCACTGAATGTGAGAAGCTCTGCCATATTATATCTGAGAGGGCCTTTTTTGAAGGAGATAAAATAAAAATTGACGAATAAATAAATACTTTTTGAGACAAATGAAAAATAACCATATTTTTTGAACACACCTCGTATATAGATGTTCAATTAAAATTTTGTTCGATTTTTCAAGTTAGGAAGTGTATTTCAATCTGAACTAACATCGATTTATAAGTTCCGAGACTAGAAACGAAAACAATTTTTGTTTACGAAATTACATTTTGTTCATCATCGTTTTCAAAAATAAACTTAAATAAATACAGGGTGGGCCATATGAGTGTTGGCGATTTGATTCTTCAATTTCTCGGTAACGCGCGGCGCGGGGTGACGGGGGATATGTTGTTCGCTGCGCCGCTTCCTCAAAATTCAGTCGCCATGGAGCCGTACACGGGAGTGCAGCGTGCATTTTGTGTCCGAGCGTATTACGAAAACAATAAATCAGTGATTACTGCACGACGTTTGTATCGGCATAAACACGGTTTACACGATTTAAGTGAAGTTCCAAGCGCCAATGTGATACGAAAATGGATCAGAATGTTCGAAACAACCGGCTCAACAGTGTCGTGTGGGCTGGGATAACGTCAACTGGTATTATTGGACCATACTTTTTTGAGGACGAAAGAGGGCATGCGATGACGGTTAGAGCGAACAATTATTGCAACATGCTACCAGACTTCTTGGTGCCAGCTTTGCAAGAACTTCAAGGCAATACCTCGAGGATGTGGTTTCAGCAGGATGGGGCCACATGTCATACGGCTAGGGTATCCATAGAGCTGCTGAAAATGTTTTTCCTGGAAAACTCATTTCCCATGCTTCTACTTTTTAAAAATACAAATATATTTTTTTTATGTTTCGCAGTTTGTTTTTAATTGAATATTTAAACCGCCAACACCCTTATGGCCCAGCCTGTATAATAATAAATATAAATAAATAAAGCACATAAAGCTTTGATTTCGATGAGACATTTATTTCGGTATAATTTATTTATTTATTTATTTAGTCTATGGATATTTAAGTTTCCTTCCAGACTAGGAGTAGTACATTGATGAATACGATTTAAATACTTAAACTGAATAAAATGTTTTTCAACTTATCTCGAGGTAGAGTATAATCAATTAAATTACATGTCGAGTTATAAAGTCTCATAGATGTACGAAGAGGTTCATTGCAAGCATAGTTAGTAGAGTGAATATCAATATGGAACGGATAGTAATAACGAAATAAGCGTGAAGGAACATTAAATAGAGTTAAAGATAATAAATCCGGACAATCAACAAATCCAGAAATTATGCCACGAAGAAACATTATTGAACAAATATCTCTTCTTGAGCTTAGTAATTTTAAAGATAAAAGAAGACATCTGATGGAATGAGAAGGAATTTGAGTTGAGAACTGAAAACATTTTAAAGCAAACTTCATAAATATTATTTGAATTCTTTCAATGCGTAGTTGTTGGACTCCAAATTAATGAAGCATATACTAATTTTGATCGTACAAACGATGTATATAAAATCTTTTTAATGTACGGATCAGTAAATTGTGTAGAATTCCTACGAATGAAATACAATGAAGAATATGCTTTGGGAACAATGTAATTCACATGAGGTACGAATGTTAATTTTGAATCAAATACAACACCTAAATCTTTAATTTCATATATATTTTCTAACTCATGATTCAGCATGTGATAAGTCGAAATAAGAATATTTCGGCATCTGTGAAAAGTCATTTGCTTACACTTAGAACAATTAAGAGGTAAACCATTAATTATTGAGCAAATCACAAGTCTGTCTACATCTTCCTGCAACAGATCATATAAAAGATATGTACTATGAGGGAAACAGAACGAAATGTCATTAACGAAAATATTAAAAAGTAGGGGACCCAAAATACTTCCTTGAGGGACACCAGAAGTTGGAACAAAAGAAGCTGAGTAAATTCCATCTATACATACTGAAAATTGTCTATCCATTAAATAAGAACGAAACCAATTAAGAATTATACCTCTGATGCCAATTTTTTTTAACTTAAAAATCAATAACTCATGTGGAACTTTATCAAAAGCTTTAGAAAAATCAGCATAAACCGTATCAGTTTGATAACCATTTTCAAAATCATCAATACATTTCCGAGTAAAAACAGCTAAATTAGTAGTAGTTGACCTACCAGTAATAAAGCCATGTTGAGCGGGGATAATATATGTACCGTTTGAACGAAAAGAAAAGTTTCTCATAAACAATATACTCAAGAAGTTTAGCAATATTTGAAAGCTTTGATATAGGTCTGTAGTTAATAACCTCATTTTTATGCCCAGATTTATGAACCGGAAAAACCGTGGTATTTTTCCATCTTTGGATAAAATAGTCCGAGCTGATAGATTTGGATAAATTATTCTAAGTGGCAGTAGTAGTGTTTGGTCCTTGTCATTATGTACGAAATATAATTTCATTTTTGCACATTTCGCGTGATATTTTGGGCGCTAATGTGACGAGTGGTGGTTTTTTAATGCTCCAGCGTTTGGAGATTACCCGCGTAAACACGGTCTTTGACGTAACCTCGCAAAAAAGGTTTAACGGCATCAAATCGCCTGATCTTTGTGGTCTGTTGATGTCGCCAAAACTTGAAATTACACTTTCTAGAAATTTCTCAAGCAATAAAGCCAAAATCGGTTGTGTCGTGTGGCTTGTGGTCTTGTTGAAACTACATATCGCCCAGTTCATAATCCTCAATTGCAGGCCAAGAAAAGTCGGTTATTATACGGCCATAGCGCTCTGAATTGAAATTCGTATTATTCAACACACTTTCACTAATAGAAGCGATATTTTCGGCAGTGCGTACAGTGCACAGGCCTGAATACATCTGTACGGCTTCCAGTATCCTAAAATTTCTTTATAATCTTGACAATTTCTTGTACAAAAAGTGCATACGTTTGAATCGCCATTTTTTTTTTGTAAGTTTTAATAATTTTTAAGGGTTTTTCTGTTATTAAAAGATTCATGTTCGTAGAACACTAAAACACTTTCACTAAATAAATAATACTTCAAATGACAGGTATTTAACACCTGCCAGTCTTGCTAGACCGATGGTTTTGGTCACAAAAAAAGATAAGGCAACGGAAAAGTGGCCATGTGGTGAAGTGTTTGAAGTTGATAACATTGTAATGGCTAAGACATAAAGTTAAGTCTCGTTTAGTTAAGCGAGAAGTTGCTTATTTCCCAAGCGTAGAAAATCGTCAAAACTGTACTAAAATATCTGCAAAAATCATCATTCTAGAGCTGTAAATCACCAAAAGATCGTCAGCTGTTAATTCCAAATTTTTGATAATAAAAAGTAATAGCGTTGAAATGAAATCTAATAAAATAGTATCAAAATATTGTTAATTATTTGATTTGATTAGAAAAAATATACACAAAGCTGACAAAGCTTAAAAAGAGCTCTGAATATTATAAGCCATATCGGGTTTTTTTTTTGTATTTTCCTATTCTTTAATTGCTGAAAAATTTGTAAGTAGAATTTTGTAGGTTTTATTGATTTAAAAATAATATTGACTGTCTTGTACATTAATGAATTAAAAGCAAAAGTGTTAAAAATTCCGACAATTTCCTTTAAGGGGTCTCGGTGGTCTAGAATTTTCAAAAAATCGATTTTGTTTTTGTTTTTCGACATTTCAAAAGTATAGGCTTTTAAGAATATACTGTCAAATTTTTAGAAGAATATTCCCAGTATTTACGATTCTACAGCCCTTTTAGCAGGTACAGTCGCGATGCGCGTCGAGTATACGAGTATACAGCCAACCGTCGAAGTACTGATGACTCAAAAGAAGCTCGAACAGCGCGAAAAAATCAGAGGCATGAAGAATCATTCTAGTGCAAAGAAACAGAAGGTGTTGTGATTAACTGTAAGTATTAACAATTTCTGAAATTTTTTAAAAATATCCAAAAAATATAAAAACTTTAAACTCAATTATTTCCAAACTACTTCTTTCGGCCTGGTTCAACCGTTCAACCGAATCTTATGAAATTTTAATATGTAATATATCAATGCCTATCGCCTGTAATATTGTTATTACATATTATTATTACAATTATTTCGTATTTTTTTCATTAAAAAACTGAAAACCCCCCGATTTTTAGAGTGTCAAATTCAAAACCGCCTCTTTTTGCCATTTTTTTTATTCTCGTACGGGACATACCTGCAGTCATACTGATTAATATTTTTTTTTTGTTTTTGTGTTTCAGATAAATAGAATAATAGAGGGTCAACTTCAGCGCCATTTTTAGAATTATTAAAATTTAAAAAATTTTTTTTTTAATTTTTTTATGTAAATGAATAATATGTAAATGTATAAGATAAGAGTCTATCCGCACGACATAAACCAGCCACAGCAATCGCAGTATATTTAGGCGCTTGATCACGTCGATATCGGTATACAGCTCATTGTTCATGTGACGCCAATACTCTCCGTTGAAGATGATGGGGTCTGGAGTCTTTTCCTCTCGAAGACTCGCAGCGCTGATTCATCCGCTTGCGTCATAACGCTGAATCCTGTGCCATGCCATAGACAGGTAAAACCAATGTCTGGTACAGTTTGATTTTTGTTTGTCGAGAGAGGGCTTTATTGGTCCAAAGTAACACCTGTTAGTAAGCAATAATCTTCTCTTATTCTCCATGTTGATATCATTCGTTTTGTTTACAGTGGAATCGAGATAGATGAATTCATCCACCCCTCCAAAATTATAGTATTGAACGTTCACACAGCGGCCCAAGCGAGTAGACTCTTTGTTGGTTGAGGCAAATAAATTTGTTTTATCCTCGTTTACCACTAAAATCATTTTTGCTAGTTCCATTTCAATGCTTGAAATGCTACGGTAACATCTCGCAGTTTTCTCCCAATAATGTCTTTATCGTCAGCGCACGCGAGTAACATATGACTTTCTGTTAAAGATGGTAGCAGTCGTGGTAACTGGAGTTTTCCTTACAATCATCACCAGCAGTATGTTGAAGGCGTCGCGCGTTATGCTGTCCAAATCCCCGCTTAGTGTAGAAACGTTCACTGAAGACTTCGTATCAATGGCAGTTATGCTTATATTGACAGATTTTTTCGATGATCAGGAGTACATTTATTCCATTGGGCCTTGGATGGGGACTTTTATGTATCACAAGTTGAAAGATAAGGAAAGTGGTGGGTATTAAAACTGCGGAAAATCATTGATTTCAGTGCTAAAAGATCCATATTTCGTCCAGGAAATGTATTGATGCTAAAACTTGAAGATCATTTTGATATTATTAAATGGGCTTAGAATATTGTCACATTTTCACATTTAAAATTAAAATCGTTTCACGTTTCCTCTTTTTCATTGATTTACAATATAAGGTAAAATTATATGAACAAATTTTTATTCGTTTAGTTTTAGGCACTCTTCAGTGCTTATCGATCTATATCGATAATTTTCTCTATTACATATTTAAATTCTTTTCAAAAAGTAGCGTTTTAGGAGCAGGTCTCATTCCTTATTCACATCACTGCAAAGTTTCTGAAACAAAAAGCTGCTTTTGTAGCTACATCACAATGATATTAGCAACATTGTTGCATTTAAAATGTTGACGAAACATATTTGTTCTGTTATGCTATTAGAGCACAATAACAATTCCAAACATTTAATACAAATTAAATAAAAATAAATGGAGACATATTTTGTGTAGCGCTTTTGTCGAAAATGATTCAAACAGTGCTAACGGAAATGGCGTAGATTATGCTAGTCAGGCAAACTACGAGGCCGGCCCCAAAACTAGCCGACCAAACAACGAACACAGAAACAAGTTGGGAAAATTTTTCTTTATTTTATAGGAAGAACTGTCAAACTGCTTAAAACAGCCATCAACCGCAGACTACACATCTTCATTGTTAGCAAATCTTTTACAAACGACCCATTTTTTCTAATTAGGAAAATGAAAATAATCCAAGAGAGCTAAATCTGGTGAAAAAGATGCGTGATAAATTTTGGATATCGCAACAGTGGATGTGTGAGCTGGATCATTGTCTTGTTGAAACAACACTTTCTTTTTTCGCCGAAGGCGGTCTTTTTCCATAATTTCATCACCTAAACGCCGCAATAAATTATCTTAATTTTTTTTCCTTTATTATCCCAGGCCCATCCTAAAAAACAGACGCCATGCAGACGGAACCGTTTTCGCCTTTTTTTGGCCACGATTCTACCATTCCAATCCACTGCTTTGACTGTTCCTTTGTCTCTGCTACCTAATATTTTGCAGTCGTGAACGAAGGAGCAGACTCCCCCAGATTAAAACCTATTGGTTGGACTGAGATCTTTCAAATGAAAATATTGAATTACATGACGGTGACCAATTTTTTCCATATTTTCAAATTCACTGAAATCGTTTACTTCTGATGACTCAAATAAAAATACAAAAGAACGTGGTGCCTTGAAACTTAAGACGTGTGCTTTATAAGGTTGCCACTTTTCGCCAAAATAGTTTTTTTTTTCAAACTAGCGCCATCATGGGACCGCCCTCGTACCTATAAAAGTAAATAGACAGACATGAATTCATACACTGAAATCGAAAGTGAAAAGTCGACATGCGGTAATCTATACTTGCCTTATTTATAATGGCTTTACGGAATAATAATTGATATTAAAATCTTTTTTCCCACAGTAGCCGAAAACTTGAAATTAGTTTACACAATAAAGTTGTATCGACTCTTTAGATAAACCGTGTATGAGTGCGTAACAAAATTGATTGAATGGAATTGAGTGCCTCCCAGCTATTTACGCGACCGAGACTATAAATTTTACGAAAATTTTAATATGATACAGATGATCAAGTTCAAGGGTACACGATTCCAAATATTTAGTTAGAGTGTTCAAATACCCATATTTATCAGAAAACCGGGTTTAGAGTTATTCGTACAAACAACTTTTTTAACGTCGATTTTCGATTAAATCGACTTTATTTGGGATTTTCTCTTAAGGAATTTGCTTAAAGAAAACCAGTACAGTAATTTCAGTTAGACAAACTGATGTATTTCTTCTTCTTTTGTGACCGACCAAGGCGCTATGTTTATTAGTACAATTAGCGATTATCGGACGCATAACCAAAGATTCAAACCCGCTTATTGCTAGCCACTATTATTTGAACGGCGGTCACCTCGATGCTTCTGACAAACTCTTTGAATACTCGAGTAATCGATTACGCTTTCTTAATGCTTCTCAAACTATGACGTTCGGAATTGTTGTTTACCTGCAGGTCCCGTTGAGTGAGTCTAAGAATAGAATGCATGTAAGGTCACAGAATACGGGAAGCTCTTCTATGCCTCACTCATGAGATGCAAGGGAATTTGTAGAACCTGCCGCATTTTTACCTTACGAAAAATGTAAGTGGTGCCAGAAAAAGTGTGGTAAATTGTTAGGTTCGTTTGAAGAAATAGAGTCTGCTTTTAACGCAATAAAAGATTTCAAGTGATTTCAAGTAAAGTTGAATAAAACACATGTAAAGCTATGATTTCGATTACATTTTTATTTGAACCTTGCCATTATGTGCGATATACAATGCCATTTAAGTGAGCGCCTTTGAATTTATTGCCTTTTGAGGTTCCCCCAGCGTCATTTTTGAAAAAATAAATAGTTACTTTTTCCGGATGCAACGGCTTTTCCACAATCACTTCTGGGTTCTCCGATCCCCATATGTGACAATTTTGCTTGTTGGCGTAACCATTAGGTGACAAACGAGTTTCATCGCTGAAGAACATTTTGTTTGTTTGAAAGCCTACGTTTAAA
>JAHXMU010015187.1:0-13813 GCA_019455685.1 Philornis downsi
TAAAGGTTAGCGAAGAGCTCACTGAAGTAATCACCTTATACGTAGAATAGTTTTAAGTTTTAACTATCCAGCCACAACTTCTGTATGGCATAAGAAAAACAAGAATACCTCCTGACTTCTGTGTTCTTGATAAAGATCCAATGGACGTTGCCACCAGTGTTGCCAGAACGTGAAAACGAAAAAAAGGCAAAACTTTCACGGAAAAAATGTAGAACAAGATCAGAAAATCCAAAAACAACTAAATTTTTTTAAGAATATTATTATGATTGGCACAGTTGATTTAAAAGCTTTCGAGATGTGGTAAAAGATTTGACATCAATGTCTTCAGTTTTTGACATAGCAATAAATTCTCTCTATTCATTCATTATGGAGCAGTTCATTAATTTCATTCATTCATTTCATTAAGTTCATTCATTGCACCTAATCTGCAGACTGTGTGAGATGCTAAAAAAGTTCTGGGGGTAGGGGCTAAGCCTCCCCTAGCATTCCCTTTACTACGCCTATGTCTTCAACTGCTACTAACGTCGTTAAAGTGAAGAAAATAATGGCTAAAATTTGTTATTTAACTTTGAAAGAGGTAGCCGCTGATCTTTCTGAGACCTAGTGAATTATATTGTACTATTTTACACAATTGTTTGGGCGTGAAACGCGTTGCCGCTCGTCTAGTGCCAAATGACCTAAATGTTCTTAAAAAACTCGATCACGTAATGAACCCTGTAGACATACTAAAATGTGACAATTCCAAATCCACCTTCATAAAAAGTATTAAAGTTGGTGATGAGGCATAATGGAATTAAGCCTACCAAACTGAGACAAACCCTAAAAAATTAAGTCACAACTTAAAAGTCAAGGTAATGCCAATGGGTTTCTTTGATGATCGCAGTGTAATGAACTAGATATTCTTGCCAGAAGGAGAGACGACAAATAGTAAATATTATCTAAGCGTTACGCGGCGTTTGAGGGACCAAATTCACCAGTTTTATGAAAAGAAAATATTTTACATAACGATAACGCATAATCTCACAAAGGGTAAAGATCCCAGAACTTCCCAGAACTTGAAAACGAAAAAATCCAAACTTTCCCGAAAAAATATAAATTAAGGTTAAAAACACATTAAGAAAACTAATTTTTTTAAGAAAATTAATGTAGTTGCCGAAAACTGTGTAGAGAGTACAAAAAGGTTTATTGTGTGAAAAAAAATAGGAGACCGGCTTCGTTCTCATCCCTACTCCGTGCTGTTTACAGAATGTGAAGTCACACCGGTAGCCGCTTGGCAAAGTAACTGATTTATGATCAGGGTTGAAAATTATAAAATTGTCTATTAAAAATAGATGTTTTGGCAATAGAAGTGGTAAAATGGAGTGGTTTTTATGCCACATCATAAAAAAGAATCAAAACAAAAACTGTTGTCCAACACAGATTACGACCTATTCCCAGACCTACCGAATATACATACAAAATTTCATAAAAAAAACCGTTTCAGAGGAGTATGACAACAAACACTGTGACACGTGAAATTTATATACAGGGTGGCGCAATAGAGCGTGCATATTGCATCATCTTTTTTGCAGGGTAGAAAAGGAGCGGTCGGGGGGGCGCCTACATCGTTGGATTGGCGGGCTCATGGAGTTTTAGTCGCTATCAATCACTTCAACGGGAAGCGTCGCGCATTTTGCGTGCGCGCATTTTACGAGAACTCTCGTTCATGTATTGCTACTAGGCGACTATATTGTGCTGAATATGGACTACGGTGAAGCTCCGAGTGCTAATTTAATTAAAATATGGGTAAAACGTTTTGAAGAGACCGGTTAAACATTTAAACCACAAGCAAATGGTCGCCCAAGAACATCTAGGACCGAAGACAATGTTGAGAGAGTTATGGAGTCAGTACGAGGAAATCCACAAATTTCGACTCGCAAGAGATCGTCTATTTTACAATTATCGCGACGAAGTTTGCAACGAATTTTAACATTGGATCTTAAACTGCATCCATATAAGCTGCAATTAACACAAGAATTGAAAGAGACTGACTTCATAGCACTGGAACAGTGAAAATCCCGAAATCAAACACCAGAAACCATTGCATAGTCCTAAAGTGACAGTATGGGCAGCAATCTCTGGCAGAGGAATAATTGGTCCTTTTTTCTTCGAAAATGCGCGGGGCCAAAACGTCACGCTATGTTGAGATGTTGGACGGATTTTTGGCTCCAGAAATTGAAAGTTCAAGAATAGTGAATTCCAGAACTTGGTTCCAACAAGATGGAGCTACCTGTCACACATCAAATGAGTCCATGGCGGTGGTGAAGCAGATGTTCCCTGGCAGACTGATTTCGAAAAGGGGTGATATCCCATGGCCCCCACGTAGTTGAGACTTGACGCCTCTTGACGGCTCTTGACTTTTTTTTTGTGGGGATACCTCAAACACAAAGTCTACAGTAATAATCCAAGAAACATCGTTCAGCTCAAGGAGAATATCCGTGGTGAAATGGCAGCCATTACACCAGTATTACTGAAAAAAGTTAGAGGAGTGACGTCGGAGCGAGGGTCACCATTTAGATGATGTTATTTTTAAACAATAAACTCCATTTATTACATTCGATTATTCAGATCATATCAAAATTTCTTTCATGTTCGAAATGCTCCTAGCGCTCCAACAATTTACCGATTGGTTCAGTGTTTTTGGCAACAAGGGGCGGTCTGTGAAATGAAGTGACCATTGGTCGAGTGCAAGCAAGTATTGAGGAAAACCTATAAACTTCCACCAGGCGACGTTCTCAGCAGTTAGAGATGTCTAGGCGGTCTTTGCAAAGAATTTTGCATATCTTTTCCCATATAAGATGCAATTGGTTCACGAGTTAAAACCAAATGATGCACAGGAACGCATTCAATATTTAACGTTACTTATGCGCCACCCTTTAGAAGAGATAGATAAAAATAATATAAATAAATTGTTCGATACAAAACAATCCAACACAATGTAATTAAAAGTAATTCTATCTAATTCTTAGTAAATTAAATGTAATTCATGAAGCGAATTAATTGTTCCACAATAAGTTATATCTCCAGCTATGAAAATATTAACAATTATGTATATTTTAAAATTGTAATGATGATAGATATAAAAATTAAAAAAAAAATTTATATACTACTAGAGCGTCCAAATCAATAAAAACAATATTTATAGTCAAGGCCGTATGACACCTTTTTGTAGAGCGTAATTTTTGATCACCAGGTTATTTACTTTGGTTAATATATTGAAAGGATCCTAATATCATTTTAATACCGGGTGTCCGCCGGGAAGGTATGCTACTTTGTTTTGCCGCCATTTTTGGACATTTCATATTTGGCAGTCGTGAAGCAGAAACGTGGCAAATTTATTATGGAAAAATATTCGATAAACCAACGTGTTTTAATCGTTAAACATTTTATTAAAATCAATCATCGATTACTGTGACGATAAGGAAGTTACGTGAAATTTTTGAAAGAAACAATGTGCCAACAAGACGCACTATTTATCGTGTAGTGAATGATATCAAAGAAAGAGGATCTGTAGCTGATAGGGCCAAACATGGACCACAACGTACTGCAAGATCGGCTGAAAGCATTACTGCTGCCCAAGAAAGTGTTCAAAACAATCCATCAACCTCAATTCGACGCCGTGATCGGGAGCTTGGTCTTCAAAGAACAACTTTGGCCACAATTTTGCATAAGGATTTGCATTTTTTTTCAATTTAAGATGCAGTTGACACAAGAGCTTCTTCCACAAGATGTTACAGCTCGCTCATGACAACCCCGATTTTCATGAAAAATTCATAATGGGTGACGAGGCACATTTTCATTTGAATGGATATGTGAATAACCAGAATATTCGGTTCCGGGCAATGGAAACCCCTCAAATTATTCATCAGTCATCTTTGAATCCATTAAAAGTGATAGTCTGGTGTGCAATTTGATCAGGAGGCATCATTGGACCTTACTTCTTAGAAACTGACAACGGCGTAACGGTAACTGTCAATGGGAAGCGATATCGTGGTATTGTTGAAAACTTTTTAACGCCACAACTGCATGCTTTGAGCTTGATTAACATGTGGTATCAACAAGACGGTGCCACATTGCATGCAGCCAGGATTACAAGGGAACTACTGCGAGGCCTGTTTCCACAACAACTTATTTCAAGAAATGGTGATGTTGATTGGCCTCCACGGTCGCCTGATTTGATTGCTCCGAACTTCTTTTTGTGGGGATATCTGAAAAGCAAGGTTTATGCAAACAAACTAGAAACGATTGAGCAACTCAAGCAAAATATTCGTGATGAAATTAATGAAATACAGCGTGAATTGTGTGAGAATGTAGTTAAAAATGTGCTCAAAAGGGCTCGCATTTGTGAGGCTAACAGAGGCGGACATTTATCTGATATTGTATTCCATACATAATTGCCGACATTAAATAAAACATTTATCAATATAAGATCCATTCTCTTTCATTTAATCAAAAATTATAAACAAACAAAGTAGTGTACTTTCCCGACGGACACCCTGTATTATAATTAATATTATAATATTGATTATATTTTGATTCATTTCAAATAATAAAATGTCTACTCATATCGTATATTTTCTATCTATCGCATGAAATAGTAATATTGCGTTGCATGGAAAGTGCGTCAATGAACATTGTATTCCATTCATAGGCAACATCATTCGGATTCAGCTGATCAAAATTTTTAAATATTCGCTAGATGACTCAGACTACACTGGCAGTTATTTTGTGTCCTCCGCCTAATTGTAGCAAATCATTTTCTTCAATCTTTTTTACTTGACAAATTCCAAGCAAAAAAGTGAAAATCATTCCATAAGAAAAGTGTTTTCCTAGCTTCCACAAATGCTTTGTCAGCATATTTTCCGCTTTTTGGGAAGCTCTTTTTTAATACACCAAAAGCACACATGAAATTAAAACATTATAAGCGACAATCATTGTAAGAATAGTAAACATTTCTGGTAGTTCTTTGTGTTTCTGATGTAAATACTTAAAATTGTTTAATATGTAACGGGTTATCTAGTTAGTGATTGTAAAACCTTTAGTCTGGCAAGGCTGTCACTTGTTAAATACCTGTCATCTAAAGTGTTATTTATTTAACGAAAGGTTTGTCATTTACGAATATGAATCGTTTAATATCCAAAGAACGCGTAAAAATTGTTAAAACTTGTTATGAAAATGGTGATTCAAACGTGGGCTTTCAATCTAACAAAATTTTCTTTAGCAATGAGGCTGATTTGTCACTCCGTGGCTACGTAAACAAACAAAATTGTCGCATATGGTACTTAGAGAACCAAGATGCGATTGTGGAAAGCCATTGCAGCCAGAAAAATGACTGTTTGGTGCGCACTATGATCTGGAGGTGTCATTGGGCTGTATTTTTTCGAAATTTTTTATTCCGAATTTTTTTCGGTCTGAAATTGAAGATTGTGAACTGGACGATATGTGGTTTCAACAAGACGGTGGTACGGGCCAAACAACGCGACCGATTTTGGCTTTATTACATGAAAAGTTTCCAGAAAGCTTAATTTCGCGTATTGGCTATGTCAATTTGTCACCCAGATCATGCGATTTGATGCCGTTAGACTTTTTTGGGGGCTACATCCAAAACCGTGTTTACGCGGATAATCTCCAAACGTAGAAGCATTTAAAAACTAACATTCGTCAAGTTATCGCCGAGCTACCGCCCGAAATGTGAGAAAAAATGATCGAAAATTACCTCAAAAGGGTTCACTGTTGTAACCAATCCAGAGGTATGGATTACGGATAAACGGATAGTCGTTTCATGTGTGTTTAGAAGCCCAGTTTGATGTGCCCAGATATGCCCTTAGGGAATGCCATCTACGTTGGTGGGTTGATATCGATTAAACCCAACTTATGATATACAAGGTGGGCCATAAGGGTGTTGGCGGTTTAAATATTCAATTTAAAAAAAACTACGAAACATAAAAAAATATATTTGTATTTTTAAAAAGTAGAAGCATGGGAATTTTTAAGACTTAAAAATAATGTTGTCCAAATGGCTTCCCTCGGCTGCTTGACACTCTTGGAACCGAAGTCGCAAATTTTGGAAAACTCGTTGAAAAGTTGTTTTCGGTATTTTATTACTTTCCTGAATAGTGTTCCTTTTCAACTGCTCTAAATTGGTCGGATTATTCTCGCAGACTACCGATTTGAGGTAGCCCCATAGAAAATAATCACATGAAGAGAGATCAGGGTTATGTGGGAGCCATTCAATATCCCCCCTTTTTGAAATGAGTTTTCCAGGAAAAACATTTTTCAGCAGCTCTATGGATACCCTAGCCGTATGACATGTGGCCCCATCCTGTTGAAACCACATCCTCGAGCCTTGAAGTTCTTGCAAACCTGGCAATAAAAAATCTGCTAGCATGTTGCAATAATTGTTTGCTCTAACCGTCATCGCATGCCCTCTTTCGTCCTCAAAAAATATGGTCCAATAATACCGGTTGACGTTATCCCAGCCCACACGACAAGCTTAGAGCTGTAAAGTGAACGTTCATGCAAGCGTCGCGGATTAGTCTCGGACCAGAACCGACAATTTTGCTTGTTCACATGGCCATTAAGGTGAAAATTGGCCTCATCACTAAAAATCACGTTATTGAAATTGTTGAACCGCTCTAGCATCAAATTGACAAAGTTAAGTCGGTTATTGGCATCATCGGGTTTTAATTCTTGGACTATCTGAATCTTATAAGCCTTCAAATGCAAATCACGTTTCAAAATTCGCCGTAAAGTTGTTCTTTTCACATCCAAAGACTGACTGTTGCGGATTTCGCTGAACTGAAACACGAACACGCTCCACAATGTCGGCTGATCTTGCAGAAACTGGGCGACCACGAACCGTAATTGGTACTGTTGAGCCGGTTGTTTCGAACATTCTGATCCATTTTCGTATCACATTGGCGCTTGGAACTTCACTTAAATCGTGTAAACCGTGTTCATGCCGATACAAACGTCGTGCAGTAATCACTGATTTATTGTTTTCGTAATACGCTCGGACACAAAATGCACGCTGCACTCCCGTGTACGGCTCCATGGCGACCAAATTTCCAGGAAACGGCGCAGCGAACAACATATCCCCCCGCCACCCCGTGCCGCGCGTTACCGAGAAATTGAAGAATTAAATCGCCAACACTCATATGGCTCGCCCTGTAGCATTTCATACATAATGGCTAGGTCCAAGCATTTTAAAAGTTTTATAGAATTTATAGCTTTATGTTTGTTTTATTTAACTTTACTTGAAAACGAAAAGTGTATACGATGTGAGCATATTTTCCGCTTTTTGTTAACCTCTTTCCATTTACACAAAAGGAACAGATAAAATGAAGGCATTTTAACCGGCAGTCGTTGTAAGAATATTAAAAATTTTTAATATTTTTTCTTTCTTTTCGATGCATAAACTTAAAAGTGTCTAACAAGTAATTAGAATTATTGTTTATTAAAAACTTAAATTAATTAGTTATGTGATTTCTGATTGAAAGGAGAAAATTATTACAAAACATTATCTAAAAAGTTTTCATTGCTTTAGAGGATCTGATGAAAAGGCAGTGCAAAGTGCTAAAAATAACAGCATCTGTCATATGACAAGCCCATGTTAAATTCTTCGATGATTATCCAATCGGCGGATCTTAATAATTTCCTCAAAATGCTCCTTTTTTTGCCGGGTTGTTTTATGCGACATCCCACAGCTGTTGGCCATGTCTTTAAAATTATAATTTACTAGCCGACCCGGCAAACGTTGCTTTTCCTTCAAATTTTATTTTTATTGGAAATATTTCATGCCAATCGGTTTATTATAATAAGAAAGGCCATGGATATTTAATTCATGGTTTGTATGG
The DNA here is from genome assembly GCA_019455685.1 of Philornis downsi. Lineage (NCBI taxonomy): Eukaryota > Metazoa > Arthropoda > Insecta > Diptera > Muscidae > Philornis > Philornis downsi. Next base: position 7,896 of record JAHXMU010015187.1, read on the forward strand.
GAGGTACCACGCCCCATTGTCCAATCCTGTCCATATTTGCAGTAGCACTTAAGATATGTACACCAAACCGATGTACCAAATTTTGTTCAAATACCGTAAACAGGAGCAGAAATATTGGATATTTTATTTATGGTTTGTATGGGAGGTACCACGCCCCATTGTCCAATCCAATCATGGTTTGTATGGGAGGTACCACGCTCCATTGTCCAATCCCGCCCATATTTGCAGTAGCACTTAAGATATGCACACCAAACCTACGCACCAAATTTTGTTCAAATACCGTAAGCAGGAACAGAAATAATTGATTTTTAATTTTTTGTTTGTATGGGAGGTACCACGCCCCTTTGTCCAATTGGACCGAATTGTAAATCTAAACCATCCCGGGCACCACCCAGACGTATATACAAAAATTTGTGCAAAGCGGTTCAGCCGTTTAGGAGGAGTTCAATGACAACGCTCGTACAGTAGAATTATATATATAATGAAAAATGTCCAGTTTTCCACTTTTCCGACGATTTCGACCTTCGGACATAGTTAAAACCCTTCTCCTGGCCGACACGAATAAGCCCTGAAAGTTTCATGAAGATCGGGTACGCCGTGTGAGAGGAGTTCTCTTAAAAACTATTTTTGTACACAGACAGACAGATATTCATTTTTATATATATAGATTTACTACTTCAAACGCTAACAAAATTAACTTGGAAAACCATGCCCAGTAATAATTTAAAATAACTACGTAATAGTTAACTACTTAAGCTTAAATCTAACAGCCCTGGCATATGTAAACCACCCGAACTAGACTGAATTATTGTCAAAATATTTATGACGCATCAAAAGTTAGCAAAAGAGAACGCATAAAATAAAAAACAAAATATTTTTCGTGTGTAAATTTCTTAACATACATTTTATTTTCAAGGCATAATAACTATATCTTAATCACTTCCATTTCAACGAAACGTACGCCGATATTCAGCCGGTAGATTTGTCACAAAACATACGTTGACTACTGTAGGTATAAACGTTTTTATGAGTCGGCGAAAAAACTGGATACAGACAGACAGCTATAAAGTAGCAAAAAATCACACGAAACAAAATTGGAAAAGATTTTATTTAAATAAATTTCTTAGAAATGAGTACAATTTTAGCTAATTGAAGCTCAAATGCCAAGAATATTCAAAGAAAATATAAATAACTAAATCTTCGAATTAGTTACTGATTTAACACTAAAACAATACTATTTAAACAATACTCGTACACTGGGAATTGGTCTGTAAAACACTCAATATATATTCAATATATATTATTCATTCACATTTATTGTATCGCATTTCCAAGAGGACTTCCTTGAAAATAATGCACTTGTGCCGATGAATATTCCAATCATTAAAACATTTCTCAAACGCATTTTCTGGAAAAGCCTCCAATTCTCGTTGCTAAATCTCTTTTAAGTCTTCTACTGACTAAAAAAGGTCATCCACGACAAAAACAGGCAAATACAATGGTTGTTCTATGATATTTGCTAACTTTTTAATCATAAATTCATTCACAATGATGCCCTTATAAGATGGTGCATTATCGTGATGCAAAATCCATGAGTTTTCTTTTTACAAATCCAGGCTATTTCGACGAATTTGCTCTCTTGAAACCCGTATTACGCCCAGATAATATTCTTCATTTACTATTTGATCTTCTGGCAAGAAAATCCATTGCACAACTCTGCGTTAATTCATGAAAACAATCAACTTTACCTTAACTTTTCGACTTTGACGTAATTCTTTCGTTTCGGTTTAGTTGGAAGGCGCCATTCAGAAGCCTGTTAACTGGTTTGCATGTCAAACTATAATAATATTTGCTAACTTTTCAATCATAAATTCATTCACAATGATACCCTCGTGAGATGGTGAGTTATTGTGATGCAAAATCCATGAGTTTTCTTTTTACAAATCTGGCCCATTTCGACGAATTTGCTCTCTTGAAACTCGTATTACGCCCAGATAATATTCTTCATTTACTATCTGATCTTCTGGCAAGAAAATCCATTGCACAACTCTGCGTTAATTCATGAAAACAGTCAACTTTACCTTGACTTTTGATCGATTTTGACGTGGTTCTTTCGTTTCGGCTTAGTTGGAAGGCGCCATTCAGAAGCCTGTTGAGTGATTTGCATGTCAAACTAGTAAACCCATATCTCATGATCAGTTATAATACTGTTACGGTGCCCAAACTCGACTAGTCTAGAAACATCTGAATTTGTTTTAAAAGCTCATCATGTAAAATGGTCGCAGAACGAACTCTAACTCTGTCATAAGTTCATTCTGTGACCTTTACATGATGAGTTTTTAAAACAAATTCAGATGTTTCTGGACTAGTCGAGTTTGGATACCGTAACAGTATGTTTGGTTCATCCCAGAGCGCCGGTTCTGCTTACCAAAAGTGGCTCACTGGGCACATTACATCATACCCATAACCTTCATACAAAGAAATTAGTGCTTCTTACGCATGTAAAGTTTGGGAATAGGTTAAGGTTGTTTCGACCGGAAGGCCTCTAATTATTCGCTTTACCAGATAAAATTATTTTACATTATTTTTAAACGTACCAGCTATCCCGAGATGAGCAACCAAACAATAAAATAAAATGATAAGAATTGATTTGTGAGGCACAAAAAGTTTGGCGGCTCCCTCTATCAATCTTAAATCTCCTTCAACTCATCGATGTTAACATATGTTGAATATGTTGAGGAGCGATCAGAGCGAAACAAATCTTCCACCACATTTTGACCGGTTTTGTACCGCACTTTATCACTCATATGCACTTCTTTTCGATAAAGTCGATGGAAGAAATAATTACATACGGATTAAAGGGTGTCCCAAAAACAACGCAAGATTTAAATTTTAAATAAAACAGATATTTAAAAAAAATCGTGAAACTTTATTATATCGTAAAGTAGACAGAATGAGGTTATGTATGAAACAACACATCGGGCAGATGGCTACCGCGGCTTTGAAATTTTCAATAATTTTTTTCATAAAGGCAGCGGTATTTCATAAATGCAGCGTCCAATTTCCTCTTTTAAGACTTGAGTCATCGTCGGCTTATTCGCGTAAACCATCAACTTCAAAAAACTCCAAAGAAAAAAGTCTAATAGTGTTAAATCGCACGATCTAGACGGCCAATTCTGATCTCTAAAACGCGAAATAACACGACCGGGAAATAACTGATGCAGCAATTGAATTGTTTCTCTGGCTGTATGACATGTGGCGCCGTCTTGTTGAAACCACATGTCCTCCACATTCATTTCTTCAATTCTAGGCACGAAAAAAACTGGTTATCATTTCACGATACCGAACACCATTGACTGTTTGCGCTTGACATGTCTCATTTTCATAAAACAAAGTTCCAATGATTCCTCCAACCCAAAATCCACACCACACAGTGACACGTTGAGGATGCATTTGCTTCTCGTGAATCACTCGAGGATTTTCCTCACCCCAAATGTGACAATTCTGCCTATTGATGAAGCCATCAAGATGGAAATGGGCCTCGCCACTGAAGATGATTTTATCGGCAAAATCAGCATTTTAATGTTGTCTCTCCAATACCCAATTAACGAACTCCCTTCGCTGTCCATGGTCAGCTGGCTTCAGTTCCGGGGTCAATTGAACTTTGTATGCATGAAGATGCAAATTTTTCGTCAAAATTTGCTGCATAGTGGATTTGGAGACACCAACTTGCTGAGCTTGGTGTTGAATTGAGGTGGATGGAGTTTGAGCGACATCATCACGTACAGCTGCGACATTTTCGGTCGATCGACCTGGTAGAAGGCGCGTTGTTGTCTTTACATCACTAACAGACCCAGTTTTGACAAATTTATCCATTAATCTCTTTACAGTTGACTCTTTTGGAGTATCATTGTGACACCAAATTGATCGCAATTTGCGAACTGTGGCCGCAAAACTTTCACCATTTTGGTAAAACAATTTCACAATGAGAATGCGTTGTTCATTCGTGTAGCGCTCCATTTTTACTAACCTCGTACCTTCTACTAGTAAACAATAACAATTGTTTAAATGTCAAGCAATGACACTTCAAATGGCGTCAAATTGAAATCTTGCGTTCTTGTTGGGACACCCTTTATAATCACCAAACACCATCTATTCGGACTAAAATGTCAAGAAAGGGGAAAAGTAGAAAATTTGAAAAGGCTTGAATTTATTAGAGATTCCTTGGTTTCCTTTAGATATTCAAACATTTCAATTTCGGGAACTTTGATAAACAAAAAAAATTCTTACTTACTTATTTTGACGACGAATGGAATAGATATTTTTATCTTTTACACACTACACGTACGAAATAATAACAACAACTTTGCACTTCTGCTCTCTTTCTCCTTTACGCTACACCAAGTTTCGTAAGTATTTCAAATGCCGAGTCCTAACAATGGAGTTTTGGTCAATCTCTTCTACGGCCCCTGCTGAACATGTTATGGAAGAAAATTTGGGCACTATATACTATGCATTTTGGTAAGCAAGAGGGTAAGTTATAGAAGTTGTCATCAGAATAAAAAATTCCATAAATACTCCATTAAAATGTCTCCCTGTCATACTTTACTGCTTTTGCATAAGCAATAAGGTAAGCAATTACAGCTTCATCTGTCCACTATACATGTCCACGAAAATTATAAATTGTGAAAACCGTCTTGCTTTTGAGGATCTTGGTAAGACAGACGGTCGGAAATATAAATAAAAGGTATTCGAATGCAGAAAAATTATTTACTGCTGCCAAAACCCTCAAATTTTTTGTCTGCATTTGTCCATGTTCAACACAATTATGTTTATTTCTCAACATAATCTACTTTTAGATCTATACACTTTTTCTAGCGATATACAATAGCTTCTACACCCTGTTTATCGTAAGAACTGTCAAACTTTTTAAAATAGTCATCAACCGCAGAGTCCACTACTTCATTATTAGCAAATCTTTTGTCACCGAACCATATTTTCAATTTTGGAAATAGAGAATAGACAGAGGTAGCTAAATCTAAGGAATAATGTGCGTAATGAAGCAGTTCGAACTTTCATTTATTAATTTTGGCCATCACAATAGTGAATTGTGAATTGTTGTATTGTCTTGATGCAACAACACTTTCTTTTTCGCCAAATGCGGCTTTTTTTCCATAATTTCATCACCTAAATGCTGCAAGAAATTGGCATAATATTCGTCTTTGATGGTTTTTCCATTCTGAACATAATCAATAAAAATAATCCCATGCGCATCACAAAAAACAGACGTCATGACCTTTTTTGCAGATGAAACCGCCTTCGCTTTCCTTTGGCACGTTTCTTTCATTCCACTCCACTGCTTTGACTGTTCTTTTATCTCAGGTTTGAAGTGTTGGACACATCTCATCTCATCCATTGTTATAAATCGATGCAAAAATTCGTTTTTAATGCGGTGAAACATGGCCAAACACTCTAATGAAACATCTTTACGATGGTGTTTGTCCTATTGAAAGTAAACGCGGCATCCATCTTGCGCACAGCTTTCTCATTTTTAAATCTTTGGTCAATATACGATGTATAATACTTTTTGAAGTGCCTATCATTTCGGCTAGCTCACGCACCTTCAGACGACGATCATACAATTTCTTAACCGTGTCTGGGTAGACACTTCAATTGGTCGACCACTACTATGTTCGTTTTGGCAGCTTGTACGGTCTCGTTTAAACTCTATCAACCAATATTTTACAGTCGTATATGGAGGAGCAAATTCCCCCAGAGTAGAATCTAGCTCAGCTGTAATATTGGTTGGACTGAGACCTTTCAAATGGAAATATTGAATTACAGGGTTGCCCATATTCGACGGACCCATGTTTTTTAAAAAAAAAATCAAAGAAAAAAATAAAAATTTGGCGGTTGGC
>JAHXMU010015189.1:0-10060 GCA_019455685.1 Philornis downsi
CTTTTTGTTATCTTCAAACGCCTACATGATATGCTACACTTGTCACATTTGTTAATAGACACAATAGGAACAGCAGGCTTTTGTTAGTTTTTACCACTAAAACCGGAAAAAACGTGTGAAAAGCTAACAAAAGCTATAATTTGTGTTATGTGAGTATGGCAGTACATTGTTTTCCTTACAACATTTGTTTTTTTTCCCCTCCATCTCTATGAGGTTTACTTTTCATGTTCATTTTTAAAAGGGGAAAAAGTAACAAACGAAAACGAACTGGGAAATGTCTAACGATCCTGGGTGGGGAACGGAGATTAACAGCCGTACCGGGTTTTCAGCAAACTGCTGCTGCAGTAAGCCAGCTTTACAATATGCTAAATATAAATAAAAATCCGGTCCCTTCAAAGTATGCTATTGTTTTCGTTTTAGTCGTTATTTCAACTACGTTTTGCTGCCGCTACTTCCTTTTCCCCATACCTCTCCCTTGAACGCCTACAAATGACGCCGCCATGATAGGTTTTGTATTTTTTTCCCCCCTTAAAAAATGAAGAGAAAAAAACGAAAGTATAGGCGCTGTGCTGTAAAACCATAAAAAATGCACGCTTACAAAAGGGAAAGAAGATGAAATAAAACACCTGACAAACAAAATTGAGGCTTTTAGGTCATTTGAACTATAGCTGAAAGGGTTTTTCGCTTTCACATGGAACACTTGTATGCCGCCAACTGAATCACAGCAGTAGTAGTAGCGGCTGCAGCATCATTAAACATATTCACCGGTTTAAGCATCGGTTTTTGCCAGCACAAGCCTGTGAGTGTGCAATAGTTTATGTACATTCCTATAATTATACTTCACTACACATAAAATTAGGGTAAACAAATACACGCACACAGCCTAGCATAAACACCGGGATATCTGTGCCCGCATGAATGTATGAGTGTGGCAGTGGTCACAGGAGGCAGTGGCTGCAAACCAAGAGGAATGTAGGCAAAAAAGAAAATAATTAAACCGAAACAGGGAATTTGTAGCACAAACAAATGAACGAGAGGTATGAGAAAAGTTACGTGTGATATTAGATGCTGATAATATGGCTGGAATGTTACTACAAACGAAAACTGATAGTTAAAACATTTGAAGTTAGCAGATAATGAATTAACATTAAGTATGACGGGAGGCGGTGGAGAGACTTTTGCAAACTCAACTTGAAAAATAATTAATGCTTGTTGTTTTTGAATGAAGAATATTGTATAAAAGACGAAGAGTTTTGCTAAAATATTTTATTGTCAATCACAAGTTACACATTCTGCGTGATAAAGTTTCATTACGTATGTTGAACGTATGTCAATTTTTGACACATTTTTTTTTTTTTTTTTTTGAAACGGATGGAAAAGGTTCCAAAAAGTTCATATTCAGTTAGTCGCACCAAAATTAGATGGGTCTTCAAATATTGAGAGTATTGGTCACCTTTCACTGCACATCTTTATGAATAGTGAAACGAATCAATATCCAAAGATTTCCCTGCTAGGTAACCACATAGCATGACCTAGACAATTCAAATTCCTTGTTTGAATGAGCTTGCTTGCAATAACATGAAGCAAGGCGATACCGATACTCTCCATTAATGATGATAGCTTAATATAATTTGAGGTACCATTGGGTGCCTCCATTTGCGTCATTATTCAAAATTTATCGCCATACAGTCAGACAGGTATAAATAGTATCTGGTCTGTAATTTTAATATGACAACAAAATATGAAATAGTTTTCCTTATTGGAAAAAATTATGTCTAAAAATTACTTAAAAATATATGCATACCTTCTTGCAAATAAAACGTGTAGTTTTTGTACAATAAATAACAAAGCCCATACAGCATTGTAAATGAAATGAGCTGAATTCAATAAAAATCCTACGGCAACTCGTGGTCCATACAGGATCAGGCATATAAATTTATATCAATGTATATATTGCAAATACATATATATATAAGCATATAATATAAAGTTTTTCTGTTTTTTTTTTGCAGTTCAAAATATTTTAAAATCTTCCACATATTTTCAAATTTTAGGAAGCCATATTCTCCTTCAGATGTAGTCATTTAAATACTTTTTACCTGCAATTACAGTGTAGTATAGTCATTGATATAATTCACATTGTCACTCATTCACATATTTTTGATTTTCACTAATCAAAACCGGAACTTGTAACACATTTGCTTTCGACCGCCTGCGACACCGTGACCATTTAACTTTTCTCCCATCCCCTTGTTCACCACATGCCTACTGAAGTTAATACCTCTCTGCATGTGGTTGTGGACATCCATTGTCCTACTCTCTCTAGTTTCATTGTAATTTACTGTAACTGTGATGGCATAAATGCACACAAACCTCAATTTGCGCGTATGGATGTGATCCGCTTTCTCCGCTTTATGTATGTATGTGTATGTGTGGTGGCACTCCGAGAAATAAGCTTAAAAATGCCACTGAAATGACAGCGACAGCAGTGAAAGTTCAACATTAAACAGGAACAAAATAATGTGTGGCATACTTTCCGGCGTAATGAGTTATAGTGCATTCCCTTTCTAGCACACACACATACGCACCCATGCCCATACAAACAAATGCGACAACTAGTGCATACGCTGAGGCATTTGCTTAATTTGACTAAACGTTGCAAATTCTTGGATATTTTCTCAGATTTTGCGGTGAGCATACACTTGCCACTTCTGCCACAGTCTGAATACGTTTAATTGCAAGACCTGACACAAAATTAATTATCATTTGTAGGAAAATGGCAAATGATGGTTTTAGTCGATATTGAATTTAAATTATGATATTGAATTTAAATTATGACCTTTACAGTTGTTGCTTCTGATTGTGAAAATCTAGTGTTTTCTTTTGGCTCTTGCTGTAAAGTGGGACAGGCATTCATTTTTTGTTGGAACTGTCTGTTGACCACGTATTTTTCGTTTCCTGGGAGGGAAATTGAAAAAGAGGAGTCTAAATGAAAAAACTTTCGGGATTGCGGCGACTTCGCTGTTAGTTTCAAGTGCACTAGTGGCCTAAATTTAATATGAAAGGTCATATCTCAGTTTTTTCTAAGGTTAATTTTATTATATACGAAACAAAGAATTCTTATGCGTGAGAGGGCAGTAGAAAAAATACCCCTTTGGGATCATTATCTTGACGTAGAGTATTTCAAAGCAATTTCATGTTCACAATCCGAAAGCTCCAAATTAAAACTGTGCAATATTATCGGGCTTAGATTTTCAATAGAGGTCGCACCAGTTATGCTTCCTGAATTACTGTCAAAATTATGTTTCAGTAGTTCGTTCAAATTTTAACTCATTTTAAGGATTTACTAAATGAATTTAATAAATGAATATGAATATAAATAATGATATTTAAATCTCTCGAAGGTGATTTTTTTTTTAAAAATATTTATTGTCCTAACAGATACTTCGAACAAATCAAACTCTTTCTTCGACACTAATTCAACTAAAACCGATATGAAACGTTCTGAACGATTTGTAGTAAGCCTGGCATTCCATTTGTCACTTCATGACTTATTGACCTCACTAAAGGATTACTGATTTATTTAAGATATGTGACAGCATGTTTATTTATTTAAGTGCACAAAATAAAATTCAAGATATACTTTATTTCTTAAAGTTTTTGAGTACTTTGGGGAATCTAAATATAAATGAGAGCAAGTTAAAAGAGAATAAAACAAATCAAGAAGAAAAAAATAATTGAAAAATAACAGTCAAAATGGCCTTCGCAACAAAATAATCTCAATAATCGCAAGAGATTTATACTTAAATAATGTAGCATAACTGTAGACAGTACACTTATTCTCGGAGGGTTTCGTACATAAGCAGTACAAGAAACTGTGATTTTAACAAAAGTTATAAATACTTCAAAGTGAGTTTACAAGCAAAATTAGGAAAAGAGGAAAATTTAAGACATCAATACTTCTTTCATGATAATTTTTTGCCACTGCTCTTCAGTGTTTTGAAGCTTTTTTGAGCCCAATTTCCAATTTGCCTGATATCTCTTATTTACTTTAATTCAAAGGTATCGCACCCATCTTTGCTTTGAACGATAAGGATACAACATAACTGAGGGAAACAACCCAGAATGAAATTTGTTTTTAATTAAAGGTATATATTATTTGCAAAGTGAAATAACTGCAATTAAGTTTTTATCAGGAATGGTGCATAGCTTCAGGCTGAGCGACGCTAATACGTAGCAACGATACGTTTTATAGAGATGCAGAAGAGCATTTATATTTAAAGCAAAGGGAGAAAAGCAAATATTTTATCCAATAAAAATATCAAATTATTATCTGGAAACTCAACTTTCCGCTGGCCACCAGATGACTTGACCGGACTGCACCAGACTTTATTTATAAGGTTATGTCAAGCAAAAGGAGTACAAAACAAAATCAAGGAGTTTGACTGAATTAAGGTAGTCCATTAAAACAATAATTGAGGCGATCCCGACTTCAACCCTTCAGGTCACAATGAATAATTTTCTGATCAAGAGTCGGATATGCGTGAATAAGGATGGCGCTCATTTACGGTCTATCATTTTCAAACCCAATTAGTTATATAAAATAAAATTAAAGATTTAATTATATTATTCAATTTCAATTCAATTATTCAATTATAATTATATAATAAAAGACAAATAAATAAATTAAATACATTGATTAAAAAACGTTAATTGAATTTCTTATTGTAGTGCAATTTATACGCCACCCAAACAATAAATAAAGGAGATAGAATTGGTCCATAGCTTTGAACAAACTGCTGAACGTGAAATCATAAAAATTATGATATGTAGTTGTTTTTTAATCGACTAAAATATTAAAAAAAATAGTATGTTTAAGGCATGGTTAGACAGACATTGGGACGTGAGGAACATTAGGAAATCCTCTTCAAGGAAATACAAAAATTTCTTCTCAATTTCTTAGCACCTTGAAGATGAATATTATAATTTTTTTAAATATACTCTTTATGGTTTAAGACGGGTCAAATAAGAGGCACATTGTTGGATGTATATATCCCCGTCGGCAGAAAGGGAAAACCACTGTTTACAATTTAGTTTAGAAGTCGAAATAGAAAAATGTTTCCCTTATTTTAGCGCTATAATTTTGGTTTCAGGATGTATATAATGATTTTCATATAGAAATTATATGTTATATGTTCTTTACAATATAATTTCAAATTGTTGCTAACCATAACTCTCTAGCCCTTAAACTTGTTCAATTTACTAACATTGAACTTCCCCTAAAATACGCAACTTGTCATGAACTTTATTGCAGCCACTCACTAAATTCCTAACTTTGGTGAGCTATTCCCTCTCAATGTTATAAAGGACCTGATCCCGACAGGGACATCAATTATCATATAATAGAATAATTCAAGGTTTTCTCACAGGTATCAAACACGGCGGCGATGCCTTTATTGACAAAAACTGGCATAATATGTTTCAATCATCCGAATTTAACTATACGAGAAAAATGTATTTTTAATATGTCAACAAAATAAACTATTAACTTTCAACTTTGGTACACAGTCGTTAATGGTCAATATATTAATATGATTAATGCTCGATAGGTGGCGCTAAGAAGAGTTCGCTTCTAGGTAATATGTAATAAATTTAACAAAAACGGGACTATAAGGCTGTCTAAACTTCAATATTTTAGCCATAATTTTAAGATTGTATAGGTATACATATTTTATTTGCCATTGAATTTATATTAAAATGAAGATTTTTTGCACTTTAAAATGTATTAAGAACATTATTGTGAATAACCTCAAATTTTTGCCCATGAAGTACTTACATAACTCCATTGAGTGAGAATATGTGTATTAAATGTAACTATATTCTGAATAGTAACATATGAAATTAACTGTAGTCGGAAGTTTTGTAATAAGAAAAAAATCACTTATAAATCAGATATCAACTGGTAAGCACAACTCGTTGCCTGAATAAACCTCCTTTGAATTGGCACTAATTCTAATTCTTATCTTTTATTTATCGCCACTTGTAATTTCTGCACGATCAATGTAATTGTTACAAATTACAAAGTTCCAATTTTCAGCTCTCTGGTAGAAACCAACTGTGAAATTGGTTCTCCTAAAGATCATCACTATTGGATAATTCGCAATACAGTCGAACATTTAAATTCCACAACTACAACGAGAGAGGTATCAAATTGGTTAAAGGATTCCCCGCTACTCCCCCTGTCATCGTATCAAACATCTCTATCAGTCTATCACCACCTCTATACAAAGGCTTAAAAAAAATTATATTAGTTTTCGATTATCCTGAATAAAATAGTGTGATTTACTTTTTGATCTAAAGTCTTTTGCAAGCCAAGCTATTCAATAATTCGATATTTATACTCGCAGACTGTAATGGAATATGAATCCGGTAATAGTAATGTAAATTGAAGGCGTCAATGAAGGCTTTTACGAATATATTGTTAAAGCTTATATATGATTTTGAGACATTGAGCTATGAGGAAATTCATATAAAATATTTAACATTTTGCACGAACAATAAGATAACCTACAAAAAAAATTATACGACAGACTTGCAAGAAAACTTAAGAGTTTGTGTGGGGCTCACAAAAACCCACTTAAAGAAAATTTGTACTGAATTTTACAAACATTTATGATAAAATTACAAAATTTTAAATTTTACTTAAGAAGTAATCTGGGCACAACTTTTAACCATTTTTTTTATTATAATGCCCACCTGTGCCGATCAATTAGGCTGCTTTGAAACATTAAATCTTGTCTTAATTTTACATTGACAGTTTTTCATTCTTCTGCACTTAAAATCTTCATGGGCGTTGTATTAATAATTCACTAATTACTCTTCATCAATCAAAAAGGTGGAGTTTAAATTTATTACACTCTTCCGAATTTTGAATCTCCATGTATACAATTCACACTACAATTTGAAGTTACTGGCTGTTATAAAATCTTCCAAATTTACAATATATTTATTTAGTACGTGTTATTTTTCTACATTTTTTTCCAATCACAGTTTCCTAACATAAAATTTAAAAACAGCATCTAAAATCCAGCCCTGCCATGGTTTGCCACTCTTGGCAGGCATTTCTATTTCTGAAAAAATTTTAACCACAAAACGCCAAGAAATTATTATGAACACTGCAGAGAACGAGCAAAAACCTCATTATAATCTTAACATCCTCGCAGCATACCTAATCAAAATTCTAATAAGTTTCAAACACTCTGGCGAACATTACATGTAATAACGCACACTTAAGACCTTCAATAAGACTCGAACTGCATTACACAAATTAAGCTAATTTATAATAACGTGTCCTTTTCCGTAGGTCAACCTTCATATGACAACGGTTATACTTTCCAACTATGTATAAGGGACTTATTAATGCCACAGTTCAAGGCAAACATTTCCTCTCTGTCTATCTGTATGTCATTTTTGTATTTTCAAATCTTATTTAATGTCAAAGTAGAAGAAACTTTTAGATTTTCCATAATTTTCTTTGGTAAACTAGTGTGTGGAGAAGCATAATAAGTGTAATAATAAGCGGTCATTAATGTTTCCCCCGCAAAAATATTGCTTTAGTTTCATGTGATTCGTGACTTTTTTTTCATTCTCTTTGATTGTCAGAGGATTTCCATGCTCGTGTCTGTTGTTGCTAGGAAAAGTTTGATACGAATATGGAAAAACATGACTAACTGCAGACCCTTGAGAGAATAGAAAGCTGCTTGAGTGTTTATATTTATTTTATATACCTAAAAATGTGACATGCAGAGCATAGGGGGAGCAAAAGTATGTGTTTATTATTATACAAGAAGTTTTTTCCTCTTCTCTCTTTAAGTCAGCGATGTCCTTGTTATAAGAAACGTCCTTAGGATGATGGTGTGCAAATTTTGGATTAAGTTGGCTGTTTCTTACGAATTTGTTACATTTATATTAAATGGAATGTAGGATCAATTCAATTGTATATTCTGAATTAAATTTTTATGCAATACTTTAGGGGATGGCAAGAATTAAGATTGACAGCCGGAGTTTTTTGCTTGTAAATAATATATATTATGTATGATGCAGAATTATGGATTATTGGGCTAGGATAAGCAACATTAGCTGTCAATGAAGAATTTCAATGTTCAACGAATCGTGAGGTATGGGATCATATAACTTCCTCTTAGTTTAGTTTATCGAAAACTAAAATTGCGCAGACAATGAGTGTACTGTGAGATTGAATGAAAATATACTTGCAAGAAGGGCCTCTGACATTAAAATTTATGAAGGATGAAAAAGAAAGGGCCCCTCTATAAAATTAAAAATATTAATGTGACTAATTAATAAAGCAGATCAGAAATATAGAATAATTAAATTTATGTATAATACAAATTGCGGATAACTAACATAGCAAGTTTGACAAAAACAAAAAAGTTTAAGAAAGTGTCCCTAAAAGTATACAATAATTTAGAGCTTAGTATTCGCCTATAGGCATAACCTACAAACCGTTTTAAAGACGCATAATGAATTTTAAATATGCTTCAGTATACTTTGTATATCCATACAGCACGTTAACGGCGGAGAATAGTTTTAGTTGAATAGACTTTCACCAATCAAAAAGTTAAAGGTACACACAAAACCTGAGAATTGAGGCAGAGCGTTAGCTTTCGATATACAGGCAAGAAATCAGATAATTTTTAGTTTTCCCGTCCCAACAAAAATTTCAAATATGACACAAAAAGTTATTGAAAATGAAAGCGAATGTAGCAAATTCATCAGAACAGCTATTTGAATAAGTCCATTATTTACCACAATTTACATAGAGGATCTTTCCTCCATATCGACTTATTGTTTTTCAATTCCTGAGCACACTGTAGTAACGATTCTCGAACAGTAATGTCTATAGCATGAATGAATGCAAATTACAGTAGACATTTATAGAATATTAGGCCAGTTGATTCTATTGTTTTCCTCACTAACATAAATTCATTGAAGACTTCGTGTAGGCCAGTTTTGTTCTACAAATCGAGCAACAAAGGAGCAACAAATTCGATTGCAAATAAAACATATCAAATTTCCAAACAACGTAGCTTTATCAGATCTTCGAAGATAGCCTTATAATTGAAGAAAATTATCACATTCTTCGATCTGTTTTTCTCTAGTTTTTCTTTCAAGGTTTACTGCAATATTGAAAACCTGATCAGTTATCAATCTGTCAGGCCAGGTAAGCTACACTTGCTATATGTATATAGGTGGAATGGAACAGCTTTAGACTTTTACACTATATACTCAAAAGGATATTGTATGCGTTAAAGCCAGAAGTAACGACGGAAGACACAAACCTAAAGACAAATTACACCGCATCTGGCATACCATCGTTTAGCTAAATCATTTTCGAAAGTAGGTGTATGCTCATTATCGGTCTATGGTCATTGATTTTTTATATATCATTGCTCGCCAGCCAGGTTCAAGCATAGTGTTTTTTTTTTAATCCTTTAGGCCAATGAATGAGATATGGAAGAGCTTCTGGCAATTAATGAACTCGCACGTATTCTTTTTCCACTACGCTTGTTGTTGTCCCAAAATAGTAACTATTAAAAATGTTTTCTTCAATATTGTAGAACAATCTGCATACCCGTAACCACATTTTCATCACTGGACTTACAGAGAGGGTCACACATTACAACTGACAGCAGCGTACCATCTTTTCTCTTTCTGTTTTTTCATTCCTCCCACCCGTGTATGTCTTAGTGCAATTTTTCATTTCCGAGTGTGACAGTTGCTGTCGAATGTGCAACTTGTTGTCGTTGTGTGTCAGGAATTGGGTTTTCCTGCACCAATTGACAGTTTTCTTTGGAATAAGCTGTGGCTATATTTAGGGCATGCAGCTTTGTAATGTCTAGCATTTCGTCCGTCTTTGAAATGCTATCAGATAGTGATCCGTGTGTATGCAATCGCCATTTATCAGACGGATATAATACTGAAACTATGCTTTCCATTTCTGACCACGCGATGTACATGATTTTCATCAATCCCGACCGAT
>JAHXMU010015199.1:0-13744 GCA_019455685.1 Philornis downsi
TCGAAGGCAAACTTTTGTTAGTCTCTGTTGCTCCTGCCATATTGCAGAGGGAGGAGTGCTTGTTACCAGACAAATCTGAAAGACTTATCCGTATTTGTCGAAAACTTGTGTGATTTTGCCTATTAAATATTTGTCAATTTAGGCTAATAAAGTTAAATTTCATTAAATCTGTGAGAAATCCATGCTAACAGGCTTGTAGTAGCAGCCAGCAGATTTGCCTACTGTAATGAAATATATTTTACAAGTAGCATACGGTGGGATTGGAGGACATTCCCTCCGCATTCTCTTCTCATCAGTTTTGATGAAAACTTTCACAAAAAGAAAAAGAAGGAAAACAACTTTCATTAAAATAATCATTGGTTTTTGAACTGAGTTGCTTTAACATTTATTGCGTTTTAACTCACCAGCTTAGATCTTTATTCATATTTAAGGTTCTTATTAGATAATTAAATATCAACAAGTGTAATCTTTTTCAACTCAAACGCCAATTCTAAACTTTATTATTCATTCCTAGAACAACCGAAAAATTCAAACACTTTCTGTGGCCAGAGAAAAAATCACACTTTTTCGAAAGTGTAATTTCTGGTTAACAGCTTATTTAATTCGGTTAATTTACTAAAAACTTAAAAGTAATATTTTTTATAACAATAATTATATTCTGATTTATTTTAGCTAATAAATTATATTATTATTTTGCTCAATCTCTACCCATCACTATGTCGAAACGAACAGCAACATTGTCAGAACGTAACGCAACATATTCCACAAGGTGGAAACTTTACTTCAATAAGAAATGTTTATTTCCCCAAAACGAATATATTTTACTAAACTTTATATACGACTCGATTATAAAGGATTATCAATTTAATGAATTCAAAACCGCCGGTCTGGCAAGGCTGTTAGACGTTAAGTACCTCTCATCTGAAGTGTTATTTATTTAGTAAAAAGTTTCCCATTTGCGAATATGGATCGTTTGACAACCGTTTGGCAAACCTTTCGCTAAATAAATAACACTTCAAATGACAGGTATTTAACAGGTGACAGCCTCGCCAGACCGGCTATTTTAAAACCAATTAAGTGGATGACCCTCCTTCTGCCGTATCAAATTGTATATACAGGGTTATCCATTTAGTGGCTTCAAACCGCTGGTCTCGCAACGCCATCAGCTGATAAATATTTTTTATCTAAAGTGTTATTTATTTAGTGAACGGTTTGTCATTTAAAAGTGTACTTCGATAACAACTGCAATAACTACAAAAGTAGTTATTCAAACGTGGGCAGTTTTCATGCATTACAGGGCGATTATGGTCGCCATAATCGACCTACCGTGCAAGGATTTGAAAGAATATACATAATTTGAAGAGACTGGAAGCTTTACAGATATGGTCAGACCTGTGTAACATCGCAATGTACGCACTGTCGAAAATATCGCTTCTTTCAGTGAAATTGTGGCAGATACGCCGAATTTGTCGATGTCACGGCGTTCTCAACAATTGGGCCTATCTGACGGCTTATAATGCCATATTTTGCATTTGAATTTGCACCTCCATCCATACAGGGTTCAACTCACGCAACAATTAAAACCGGCTGACCATTCACAACGCCGTAGATGTGCTGATTGGGTGCTACAGCAACAAGCTTTCAATACTGATTTTTTGAACAAAATTTTCTTCAGCGATTAATTTCTCACTCGGTGGTTACATAATCAAGCAAAATTGGTGCATATGGGGTTCGGAGAACCCTGAATTGATTAAGGAAAAGCTATTGCACCGTCAATTCAAAGCTCTATGGCAATGGCCATGTGATAGACTTTTTGGCCTGCAATTGAAGATCACAAACTGGACGTGGTTTTAACAAGAGCCACACAACATGACCGATTTCGGCTTTATTTCATGAGAAGTTCTTAAAAAGCGTAATTTCAGGTTGGTTGTCAAGTTCATGCAAATTGACGCCATTAGACTTTTGTGGAGGAGTTACGTCAAAGACCATGTTTACGCGGATAATCCCCAAACGTTGGAGCAGTTGGAGCAACATTTGTGCAAAAATATGTCGCTGGGGATAAAAATGGATTCTATATAGAAGAGATTCTGGTCTAAGCGGTTTTAGTAAGGTTCAACGTCAGTAAAGGCCGGGATGGTTGCCTTTGAAATGCTTCCAAGGAAACATCCCATAGATTCTTGGGTTTATTTTCAACAATTAATAAAGCTCGATTAATGAGGCTACGATGTCGCAAATTCAGCACAATATATTATAGATTGGATAAGAGATGATGCCACATACTTATTCTGATTTGGCACTTTTAGATTTTCATTTGTTCTGGAGTCTGGGAAAAATCTTTTGAGTGGAAAACTTTCCATGTGGATGAGAACCTAAAAACTAAGTTATTGCAGTATTTTGCGAAGAATTATCACTTATTTTCCCATTTTCGTATCAACAATTTGTGTGAACGATGGCAGAAGTTCACTGATCAAAAGTGTTACTTAGATTGTAGTTTAATATTAATTATTTGTATGAAAATTTGAAATTTATTTTTAGAAAAAACTACAAATACTTCCTTGCCAGCCTAATGATGTTGGAGGAGTATTCATTTGAATATTATCCTACCGCTTTACCACTTTTATGACGTTTTGATGACTTTATAAAATATCATCAGACAATTACGGTTTGATATAACCTTTTTGAGTTTGGCAAAGCGATAATTTGGTACACTTTATTATCTGCTTGGCCAATGGTTAGCCAAGGTTGTATAATGCAATTGGATAAGTGCTTTCTGATGTTATCATTTTGGTGTTGACGAAGAGTCCACTGACACTGACGTAATCCTCTATTATTAGCCCGGCCGATTGTATTTTGCAGCTTGGGCAATTGCTGTGGTATTAGCAAAATTTACTGTCCTAGAAATCATACGCTCCGCTCTCTCTCTCTCTGGCAATATCTTCAAAACTGTTCTGCCATCACTTCATCCTTGACAGAGTTATGGACAAATCTTGTAATCAATTTTACTCTGTAGCCGCGTAAAAACTGATAAACATAACAAAGAAGATATATTAATGCCAGCAACAGCAACCTGTGTTGCTGCAAACAACATTGACGAAATCTAATTTTAATTGAAAATATTGATTTATTTTAATAATTCTTATGATTTTATTTTAATAATTCATTAAAGCGTATTTGTTCGCTTTCAACAACATTTCGCATTACACGCCCGTCTAATAGAATTATTAAACTTTAAGCTGAAAGTCCAACAATAAGGACAATTTGTCCTTCTGCCATATTCCATAACTTTATTAGCATTACAAAGAGATCACATGTTAGAAAATGAACCCAAACATTTAGGTTGTCCGAAGCAACAACCAAGCATTATATTGTACGGACATTAATAAGGAATCACAACATCTCAGGACAAAATTGGCAAAAGGCCAATTTGTTCCATATTATTCTCTACACCTGTGGCTGGTGAAGGGATTACTACAAGCTATGTATGAGTGTTGCAAAAGGAAACACACGTATTGCAATATTATTAAGTCAATTACGAAAGGTTACGGAACAAGCAATAGAAGGAGGATAAACGAAATTCATATTTAGCAATTAGGAAAGTATTAATAAGAAAACTTAAATTTGTGAAATCACGTGAAAGTACTTCAAAGGAGATTCCAAAGGAGATTCCAATGATAACTACAAAGCAGAAGAAAGAAATTTCAAATACACTCACAATTATGGGATACAGGAAACAACCGTAATACAAATTTATATTTTTAAATTAGGTAAAGGGGTTCCAAAATGAACTCTTTAGGTACCTTAATTTTAAGAGGTGGTGCTGTCTGTTGCAATTCAAGTGATGGCAATCTTCGAAAGAAAAAAGAATCGTTCCACCATGCCTTAGGCATTCGCTCATATTACGGTAGTCCCGTACAAAGGGTGAGCAATCTGGTTAATAACTTTTAAACACATATTGTTTTGATACTGACGATTGTTTCCAACTCGTAATATTGCAACGCCACAGTATTATATAGCTGCTATAGATTATAGATTTTAGAGAAATATTGGAAATTTATTTCAAGATCAAATACTGTATTGAAAGACCGTTACATTCTAAGATGAGTACTAGAGAATGATGATAATCGATGGCTGGAAATTGATAACTGAGTCTTGTAGAACTTTCATTTTCAGCAGCATGACGCACAAGGCATTGCATAAATGATCTTTGGCGCTTCGAATTCAGTAGTCATACAGTGAATTGTTTTAGTTTCGGTGCAATTTCGCTTTGTTGCCGATAAAACCCTTCTTATGGCTTATCTTGAAACACCCAACAATCCAAAAAGAGGTTCAGCTTTTCAACCAAAAAGTTTACTGGAGCGGCAAAAGGGCTGTGGTAAATTACTAGGGTCTTATCAACAAATTCAATAAATGAATGCAAAATAAGAGAAGCAAAATTAGGATCCACTCAATTTAATTATTATAATATAAATATATAAATCATCATCTTCGGCTTAGAAATTATAGGGAAACCATTGATATTCCATAAAGCGGTTAATTTGTATGTGGAACACCCTCGGAAGCGGGCGGTGTTAATACAAAACGTTATCATTTAAAGAACTCAGTTTAATATAAGTCTGATGCTCGCAAATTTACGAATATATGGATTAAAGTAAGTAATTTGTGTGGAACGTACCAATAACAGTGGATATCCGGTCGATTTTTTCCCCATGTTACCAAGCGTTGTAATGTAATTGTAAAGTTACTGCGGTCTACAAATTAGGGATTGCGAAGAAAACATTAAATTTCGATTACCAAGTCAATTTGATAGTTCTTAAATTGTATATGTAGCGTGACGCACCAATTGTGCTGTCATAATAAATTCAAATAACTTTTTTTAATCAATGTATTGTACTCATTTTTTATTTTATAGAAAATTTAATTTTATTTATAACTTATAAATAAAGAGTGTCCCAACAAGACCGCAAGATTTAAATTTTAAATAAACCACAGATATTTAAAAAAAAAAAAAATCGTGAAACTTTATTACATCGTAAAGTGGACAGAATGAGGTTATGTATGGAACAACACATCGGGCAGACGGCCGCAGCGGCTTTGCTGGCACACACGCGATTTTTTAATGACATTTTCAATGACCGTTTTGCATAAATGCTGCGATATTTCATTAATGCATCGTCCAATTTCCTCTTTTAAGACTTGAGTCGTCGTCGGCTTATTCGCGTAAACCGTCGATTTCAAAAAACCCCAAAGAAAAAAGTCTAATGGCGTTAAATCGCACCATCTAGGCGGATAATTCTGGTCTCCAAAACGCGAAATAACACGACCAGGAAATGACTGATACAGCAATTGAATTGTTTCTGTGGCTGTATGACATGTGACGCCGTTTTGTTGAAACCACATTCCCTCCACATTCATTTCTTCAATTCTAGGCACGAAAAAACTGGTCATCATTTCACGATACCGAACACCATTGACTATTTGCGCTTGACATGCCTCATTTTCATAAAAAAGGGTCCAATGATTTCTCCAGTCCAAAATCCACACCACACAGTGACACGTTGAGGATGTATTTGCTTCTCGTGAGTCACTCGAGGATTTTCCTCACCCCAAATACGACAATTCTGCCTGTTGACGAAGCCATCAAGATGGAAATGGGCCTCGTCACTGAAGATGATTTTATCGGCAAAATCAGCATTTTCATGTTGTCTCTCCACTACTCAATTAACGAGCTCCCTTCGCTGTCCATGGTCAGCTGGCTTCAGTTCCTGTCAATTGAACTTTGTGTGCACGAAAATGTAAATCTTTTGTCGAAATTCGCTGCATAGTAGATTTGGAGACACCAATTTGCTGAGTTCGGTGTCGAATTGAGGTGGATGGAGTTTGAGCGACATCATCACGTACAGCTGCGACATTTTCGGTCGATCGACCTGGTCGAAGGCGCGAAAATAACCAGCAGAGAGGTGAACCACAATTACATGCCGCTCTACGTTACTAAGTTATCGGGAGATGTTTGGTACAGTGTTAAAACTTTAAGAAATTATTTTCTTTTATATGCTGCACATTGAAATGTGCCAAGTGCCCTTTGCCAAGTGAAAACTCCGTTGCACGGGCCACATTTCCGAAACAATAATATATCTCGAAGTGACGAGGTAAAGAAAAAGAGCAGAAAATCGTAGCTCTTGGAATTCCTTCCAACGTACAGCATATAAAAACAGTCACTTCTTAGAGTTTTAACACTGTAGTACAGATTTGCCGATAACTTAGTAACATAGACCGGTATGGAATTGTGGTTCACCTCTCTGCTGGTTATTTTCAAAATCTTTCACCTGGTACATTATGGTCTTTATGACCAATTGTCATTTTCTTCTCACATCCAAAAAATCTAGGATGTGACGAATTCACCGTTTATTTGCGTCACTGGATCACGTCTTTTGGTGGAATTAAAAGTTCCTCCTGCCTTGTGCAACAATATTAATTCTGATTCTTCCAAAAATTCCTCAGTCATATTTAAATACCGCTAGCTAAGGCATAACACATTTGCCCTATTATTAGTTGCGCAACTGTTTGGCAATAGATGGCGCCAGCTGAAAGTGTTAGTCGATTCTGCCATAACCTAAACGTCATGAACCAATCCTAGGCATATGGTAAACATACTCTCGACACTATAGAGGGGTTTTTTTTGACGCCATATTATTTTGGTTAAGTGAACATGTATGATTTTGTGCCAAACAATCGTCATACGCGGGAAGTATTGATTTTCTTCTTTCAATTGAAGAAAACTGCGTCTGAAGCTCATCGAGAGCTTCAAAACGTTTATGGAGATGCTGTTTTAAGTGAAACAACGTGTCGAGATAGGTTCCGTCACTTTAAAGACAGGGATTTTGATGTTGGAGACCGTTCGCGTGAAGGAAGACGAAAAACCTTCAAAGACACTGAATTGACGGCTTTACTTGATGGAGATCAGTGCCAAATGCAGGTAGAGCTTGCTTCAGTATTAGGAGTTACCCGCCAAGCCATTTCCAATCGATTGCATGTGTTGGGAATGATTCAAGAGCAAGGAACTCGGGTTCCTTATGAGTTGAAGCCAAAGGACGTTGAGCGTCATTTTTTCGCCTGTAAACAACTGCTTCAGCGACAAAAAAGGAAGGTGTTCTTCATCGTATTACAACGGGCGATGAAAAACTACATCAGTCCAAAGAAAAGAAAGTCATGGAGGCTGCTCGCTCAAGCTTCTACGTCGTTGCCTTGGCCGAATATTCACGCTGGGTAGGTAATGCTCTGTATTTGGTGGCACCAGGTCGGTGTTATTTATTACGAGCTGTTGGAATCAAGCGAAACCAGCAGTGGGGAGTGGTATCGAGTTCAATTAATGCGATTGGGACGAGCTCTGCGCGAGAAACGCCCACAATGCACGGAGAGAGACGAAAAAGTTATTCTTCAGGATTACAACACTCGGTCTCAAGTGACCAAGCCCGTTAAACCTATCTGGAAACGGTGAAATGGGAAGTTTTCCCCAAAGGGCCATATTCTCCAGATATTGTGCCGTCCGATTATCACTTGTTCCGTCCAATGGCTCACGGTCTGGCTTTACAGTAGTTCCACTCAAATGAAGATATCAAGGAATGGCTAGATTCGTGGATAGCCTTAAAAGATGAACAGTTTTACCGTGACGGAATTCGAGCTTTGCCAGAAAGATGGAGAAAAGTAGTAGCTAGTGACGGGCAATACTTTCAATGAATCATTTGTAAATTGGTTTTCATAATAAAGTTGGATTTTTACAAAAAAAAAAAAAAAAAAAAATTAGCGAGAATTTAGTTACGCACTTAACACTTAACACAATATTAAATGTATTTAAAACGTTTGAAGCTTTGACTTGCTTGAAAATTGGTACTTATTTTTACAAATTCTGTTGACATGACCTTGTAATTGTGAACATTCTCTTTCCAGTTGTGATAGCCACTGTATATAAACCTACATTTATTGTATTCATTCATTTCGTTTCGTGTCTTTTTCTTCCAATTTTTCACTGCACTAATAGTAATGACGATAACAAATTTGATACACAAATAAATGCTGAAAGTCCAAAACTATAATAATAAATGTCGCTAAGAACGGTATAGAAATCAAATAAAAAACACGCTGGCATTGCATTACAAAAGCATAAATTTAATTTTTACAGTTGAGCTGACTGTCATATTTGAAAATTTCCATTTTCGTTTCGCCGTCAACGGTCAAATTACATTTCGCTTATACGCTTCCTTCCTATGGGCGTGACATTACCTTACAGACATTGTTGTATGTATATTCAATTGTTAATACATTTATGTATCCGCAAAATTATCCCAAACATCTTAAGGTATCTTTCGCATTTGGTATTCGGGGAATTTTCTGTGTACTCGAGACAAATATCCTGACAATCAGCGTGTGATTGTTTGATAAATTTGTTCAAATAACTTCTATACCCATTCCATGTTCCGCATGTTTCATTTGAAACAAATTCAATCGAAATTTCTGAACAAAGTCATATGAAAAGTCAGCATTTATATGTATGTATGTGCGTATTGTATTCGCAATTCCAATGGTGTTTTACAAATATCAAAGCAATTTGTATGCAATAAAATATACCCTACGCGATTTAACATTCATGTTCATTGGCTTCACTACCAATTGAATTTGAATGTTTTAAGTTCATGCGGAAGCAAATTGTGTACACAAATTTATATGATTTCTATAATGAGATATAGAAGGTTGTCATGGGGATGTTATCGCTGGATAAAATGAAACTACCCTGCCACAGGAGAACACATTGCATGACAAACTAAAGCACAGCGTGGACTACTTGGTAGAAAGTTTTCAGTATAACTTTTGAATTGGCAAATTACCTACTGACCATTTATTCAATTCAAATCAAATTCAAAAAAATATATACGAAAAAAAGGCTGACACGTGCCGCTCTATCAATGATTATACAGCTGCTTTCGTTACCCTAATGAGTAGAAGTTTGAGGTAATTAATTTTTCGTTTTCAATTAAGGTTAAATAAAACACACATAAAGCTATGATTTCGATGAAACTTTTATTTCATTACAATGCTTGAACTTTGCCATTATGTATGAAATACAGGGTGGCGCAATAGAATGTGCATATTTAAAAAATAGATTAAAAAATAAATACAAAAGGTATGGCTAAAATAAATCTAATGCATTATCGAGTAATAAATGGAGTTTATTTTTTAAAAATAACATCATCTAAATGGTGACCCTCTCTACGACGGCACTCCTCTAACCGCAAACGAAAATTATTGAAAACTTTCTTCAGTAATACTGGTGTAATGGCTGCCATTTCACCACGGATATTCTCCTTGAGCCGAACGATGTTTCTTGGATTATTACTGTAGACTTTGTGTTTGAGGTATCCCCACAAAAAAAAGTCAAGAGGCGTCAAGTCTGAACTACGTGGGGGCCATGGAATATCTCCCCTTTTCGAAATCAGTCTGCCAGGGAACATCTGCTTCACCACCGTCATGGAGTCATTTGATGTGTGACAGGTAGCTCCATCTTGTTGGAACCAAGTTCTGAAATTCACTATTCTTGAACTTTCAATTTCTGGAGCCAAAAATCCGTCCAACATCTCAACATAGCGTTCCGTATTAACCGTGACGTTTTGGCCCTACGCATTTTCGAAGAATAAAGGACCAATTATTCCTCTGCCAGAGATTGCTGCCCATACTGTCACTTTAGGACTATGCAATGGTTTCTGGTGTTTGATTTTGATATTTTCACTGTTCCAGTAATGACAATTTTGACGGTTTACGAACCCATTCATAAGAAAATGAGCCTCGTCAGAGAAAAGGATATTGCCAAAATTGGAAAATCGATTAAGCATTTCATTAGCAAATGCGAGCGTTGCTATGAAGTCAGACTCTTTCAATTCTTGTGTTAATTGCAGCTTATATGGATGCAGTTTAAGATCCAATGTTAAAATTCGTTGCAAACTTCGTCGCGATATTTGTAAGACAGACGATCTCTTGCGAGTCGACATTTGTGGATTTCCTCGTACTGACACCATAACTCTCTCAACATTGCGTTCGGTCTTAGATGTTCTTGGGCGACCATTTGCTTGTGGTTTAAATGTTGAACCGATCTCTTCAAAACGCTTTACCCATATTTTAATTAAATTAGCACTCGGAGTTTCACTAATTCGCCGTAGTCCATATTCAGCACAATATAGTCGCCTAGTAGCAATATATGAACGAGAGTTCTCGTAAAAAGCGCGCACGCAAAATGCGCGACGCTTCCCGTCGAAGTGATTCATAGCGACTAAAACTCCATGAGCCCGCCAATCCAACGAGTTAGGCGCCCCCCGCCCGCGCCTTTTCTACCCCGCAAAAAAAGATGATGCAATATACGCGTTCTATTGCGCCACCCCGTACAATGTCTAAATAAAACATCAGTTCGCGTTGGTAGTTGTAAATTACTGACTCTTTATTTTCAAATTTAAACCTTACAAGCTATAAGGGAATTATTCTAGATATACTAATCTTAAAGATAGAGTGAATAAGAATCCAAATCGGGGTGACTTTGCTATCGCCGAAAAAACTGACAATTTGGAAAGTCCTATCATTACAAGAATACGAGTATAGACTGTACCACACATGCTCATTATTGGACAATGTCATTTAAATGATTTCCTGTGGATTTGTTGCAGTGGATCCTTTTGATGTAGTCTTCGAAAATGTACGGCCCAATGACACTTTCAGACCATAAAGCGCACCAAAGTTTTGCGGATGCAATGGCTTTTCCACAATCACTTCTTAGTTCTCCGAGCCTCATATGCGACTGTTTTACTTGTTGACGCAACCTTCGAGTTTGCGCAGAGGCGATATGGTAACCAATGAAGTTCTACTGAGGTGCGATTATTGCTAGTTGAAAACTGTAAAAGAAAATTGTTTTCGATTGAAAGCTCCGAGTTTGAATCACCACTTTTGTAGTTAGTTTTAACTATGTTTGCGCTTTCTATATGATACTAAAGTTTACAAAATACTTTAAGAGACAATAAAAACTACGACATCTAAAAATAGTACAGACGAAAAGTTTGACACCGCTCCAACATTCACGGCCTTAGTCAAATCAAAACTTCTACTAAATTTAATTTATAAGCATGACGGCATTCTATGAATATAAAGTTTTCTCATGCTCTCAAACTTTTTTTTATGCATACACGTGTATTTGATTTACAAATCCAAATAAATGGATATTTTAAGCTTTTATTCACACAACGTGATGGCTGAGAATAGTTAAAGTGACATTTTGGAAATATAATAATACTCGCATATCTCATTCCTGTTATCATAGTAAATGACTATGAGAGAAACATATTGTTTCGCTTAAAGTTGCTAAGAGGTTTCACACCTGACAAACAACAACAACATTTTATTACACAGCATGATTGACAAGAGCATTATGATATAAACAAGCCTGACATTCGTTAAGCAGAAGTTTAAGACATCACATACACGAGTTTCGCAAATGCTGTCATTGGAATCATTTTAATATTGATACTCTACAGCTTTTGTATCTTCTACTGCCTGAAGATTGATATGCTAAGTTTATCATTCCATTTGTAAAAATTGGATTAGATTTAAAAAATGATCTGGGATCTTGTATAACATATATTTGGAACGTTGTAAAAATTCATACTGATTTAAGCATATCCATCCATACCTCCGAGCAACTGCTGATAGTGACAAGAATGCCGAATCGCTTGGGGCAGAAGGCTAATATATTACATGGGAATGGCCCATAGCCCTACAAAGGTTAAGTTTAATATTACACCAAATCGCTCTAATAGGAAACAAAAGACATTTTTATAATTTTTTTGAATAATTCATATATTGGGTCTTTTGGCCATTAAGGAAGTGACAGAATGGCTGAGGTATAACGTCTTCACGACGCTGGGGATTAACATATTCTCCGACAGTCAAGATCCCATTAAATCCCTGGATTCAATATCAACCCTGAAATGTCGCAGATCTCTTAAGGAGATGGCTCAGCATTTGAATATTCACTTTATGTGGTTGCCGGACCACAGGGACATACCAGGGAAATGCAGAGCGGACAACCTTACGGATTTTAAACGAGTTGGAGTCCATGGGCATGCCTCTAGCCACTTGCAAGCTCCTACTGCGAGAAAGAGTATATTTATCATCAAATGGTAGGTGGGCGTCTGTTCGGAGCTATGATTAATCCAGACAGATGGGGCCTCGCCTAGATTTGAAGCGTTCACACACACTGCTTTAGCTATCAAGACCCGACGTCTCATTGTTTGTATCCGTCATGATGGGATACTGTCTGATTGCAAGACATGCGATGAGACTGAAGGTTGCAACTAGTGGCTTCTGCAGAAAATGTAGAAATGAAGAGAAGCAGGAGTCCATAGAACACCTTCTCTGCAATTGCCCCGCCTTGTCGAACAGGCGGAGATTAACACGGTGTTCTAATTTCTTTAGGGACCTAGCAGATTTGGACGATATAGATATTGGTCGACTTAAGAGCTTCTTGAGGCTCTTAGGATGGTTCAACGGGGAAAACTGGGGGCATCTATATCTCTAGTTTCCGTGGTATCACAATGAGTTTGTCTATTCAGATTGCCACACTGACCTAACCTAATCTGTCTTCGTTTTTTAATAAAAAGTGGACTGATAAAAACGTGAAAGGGCTGTCCCAACTCATGTTCGTTTTCAGCCATTAACACATTATTAAGGTTATTATCGAAAATCGCTGAAAATTAGTACTGAAATTTTGGCCACATGCAATGACTTACATATAACCAACGTCATTTTGTTTTGGTTTCGTTTTAACGGACCACCACATTTAGTAGTCATTATTTTTTCCAAACGTCTCCGTGTCCTGTGGCTGGCTGACTTTTTATAAATGGAAGAAATGTTGATAATAAGTGAAAAATTTTGGTTCGCGGGGAAAAGCGCTTAAACGGAGAATTATATCATAACTATCTCAACAACAAACAAAAAAATTTGTTTTTCATATATTTGATTACATTTGAATTGCTGAAACTTGGATACTACACGAAATTTAGATAAAATGTAAATATACGTCTGAATAACTAAATCAATAAACAACAAATTAACTCAACTTTTTCAACTCCAGTTTCATTTCAAATACACGTAGTTCAACTACTGTTCAACTTTCTCAAGCGACCAAATGTCCCCAAATTTACAAAAGAAGGTGATTCTTCGTATCAGTTGTTTTGCTACTCTGTGGCAAAACAAAATTACAGATGGATCTGGAGTGTGACTTCTAGCTCTTTGCTTTCTTCGAGAATATTTGATATTATAAATCTATTGTTGTGGCTGTTGATGGCTCCATATTTTATTTACTAGCAGGACGATAACGTTGCATGGTAATGTCGTACAAGTTGCCAAATAATGCATGTCACCTTAACCATAATCTATTGAGCTTCGCAATCTCTTTGCTTCAGTGGATAATATGTATGGAATGCAGGGTTTAGATGATCCTTTTATGTAACCAAATACTAGGCAACAAAATTCATCAGAGCAGAGTTTGTTAAGCTTTAGGGAACCTACAGGGGAGAGAACAATAGATTTCTTGGTCACCAACAAAATTTCGGAAAGTTTTCATCAATGTGCGAATAAGTAAAATAGTGATAAAGAAATTAAATTTAATACACAATTTTTTAAGTGTGTTGAAATTACTAAAGGAATTTAGTAA
>JAHXMU010015236.1:0-14834 GCA_019455685.1 Philornis downsi
TTAGATAATACAGGGTGGCGCAATAGAACGTGCATATTTAAAAAATATATTAAAAAAGAAATTCGAAATGTATGGTTAAAATAAATCTAAGGCATTGTGGAGTAATAAATGGAGTTTATTTTTTAAAAATAACATCATCTAAATGGTGACCCTCTCTACGACGACACTCCTCTAACCGCAAACGAAAATTATTGAAAACTTTCTTCAGTAATACTGGTGTAATGGCTGCCATTTCACCACGGATATTCTCCTTGAGCTGAACGATGTTTCTTGGATTATTACTGTAGACTTTGTATTTGAGGTATCCCCACAAAAAAAAAGTCAAGAGCCGTCAAGTCTACACTACGTGGGGGCCATGGGATTGCATCTCTTTTCGAAATCAGTCTGCCAGGGAACATCTGCTTCAACACCGCCATGGAGTCATTTGATGTGTGACAGGTAGCTCCATCTTGTTGGAACCAAATTCTGGAATTTACTATTCTTGAACTTTCAATTTCTGGAGCCAAAAATCCGTCCAACATCTCATCTTTTCGAAGAAAAAAGGACCAATTATTGATTGATTGCTGCTCATACTGTCGTAGGACTATGCAATGGTTTCTGGTGTTTGATTTTGGGATTTTCACTGTTCCAGTAACGAAAATTTTGACGGTTTACGAACCCATTCATAAGGAAATGAGCCTCGTCAGAGAAAAGGATATTATTAAAATTGGAAAATCGACTAAGCATTTCATTAGCAAATGCGAGCCTTGCTATGAAGTCAGACTCTTTCAATTCTTGTGTTAATTGCAGCTTATATGGATGCGGTTTAAGATCCAATGTTAAAGTTCGTTGCAAACTTCGTCACGATAATGGTAAGACAGACGAGTCGACATTTGTGGATTTCCTCGTACTGACTCCATAACTCTCTCAACATTGTCTTTGGTCCTACATGTTCTTGGGCGACCATTTGCTTGTGGTTTAAATGTTGAACCGATCTCTTCAAAACGCTTTACCCATATTTTAATTAAATTAGCACTCGGAGCTTCACTAATTCGCCGTAGTCCACATTCGGCACAATATAGTCGCCTAGTAGCAATATATGAACGAGAGTTCTCGTAAAATGCGCTCACGCAAAATGCGCGACGCTTCCCGTCGAAGTGATTCATAGCGACCAAAACTCCATGAGCCCGCCAACCCAACATAAATGACAAGATATGATAAATACGGCGATATAGCAATGGCTGTAAGCCCAGTAACCAGCATCTGGAAATATAAGGAGGCAAAAAATCACCAAAGTTAATTGAAGAGACAGTAAATTTCCGAAAGACCCACTAAATTCCTTCTATGCGTGATATATAGACTTGGCAAAGGGGACTGCAAACAATAGAAGCATATGCCAACTTTTATCTTGCATATGTAGTATACACTATTTTTGAAGTATGTGGATCAGTAAAATCTTCTAACATATGACAGTATAGAATAAGCTTTAGAGATAATATTAATTGTTAATTGTTATTGATCGGACGGCGTTTTTATTTCATATGAAAGAGAATGAGAAACACGGAGTTTAAAGAAAGTATAATCCAAAGATTTTCATTTATTGGCAGGGTTTTACATTTTATTTCTGGGCTTTACAAAATGGAGATTATTTTGCCGAACAGGGACTTTAAGCGCTTAACTACGTAGTTTATATATCGGATGTAAAATGAATACTGATACTTGGGCGATCCCTAGCTGAGAGTTAGAATGCCGGTTTATTACACTACTAGAACGGTGGAGTGAAAGCTCTTTTCTTAATCGTTGTGCACGTAAACAGATAACATAATTTATATGCGAGGTGAAAGTCAGCGCCGCATCAAAAACCATGCCTAAATCAATTTTACTTTCAGTAGTGAGGAGCCTGTAATCAATAAATTTGAAATCTAGTTGAATTGCATTACGACACCTTGAAAATGAAATATGGACACATTTTAGATAGATTTAATAAAAGTTGATTTAGGGAAAAGTTGATTTCCGGAATACTCTACCAATAATTTAAGACCAAAATGAGCCAAATCGGTCCAACCGTTCTCGAGCTTTAGCGAGACTAACGCACAGCAATTGATTTTTATATATATAGATTTTGTGATATATTTTTAGGTCATCTGCATATAAAAGAAAATTCACTTTTTTAAACCAGTTAGAAATATCATTTATAAACAAATTAAACAAAATACTATCCTGCCGCTTGCCAGATGTTTGAAAATATGGAAGAGATTCATAGCCACTAATAACGGCTTTGCATATTCTATTTGATAAATACGATTTTAACCACTTTAACATCAAGGAATGAAATCCCGTAGATTACAACTTAGAACAAAGATATGAGATACTTTATCAAATGCTTTAGCGAAATCGGTGTAAACTGTTTCAACTTGATGTCCAAATTCAAATGATGAAATACAATATTCTGTGAAAATGGTTGAATTTGTTGTGGTAGATTTACCTGGATAAAATCCATACTGAGATGGTGATATAATCGATTTTGTAAGAAAAGATAACTTCTTATGAATTATTCTTATGAAAAATTTTCGAAACATTTGTTAGTTTAGAACTCGGTCTCTAACACATAACATCATTCTTCTTACCATCTTTAAAAATTGGTGTTATGGATGCCGACATTTATCTATCAACAAATTTGCCTTCCTTTAATGAAGAATTAAAAATATATTTAAGAGCAAAGGTTAGTGACGAGGCACCTTTTTTAATAAATATACACAAATCCCGTCAGAGCCCGATTTATAGCTGATTCTTAAGTGCATGATTCCGTCGTACACGTCATTCTCAGTGAGTTCTAGGACACCAATGTCTAGCAAGTCAACCAAATTTGAGCATATGGGCTGATGAAGGTACAAAATTAGATTTAAAAAAATTAGCAAACAAGTTAGCAGAATCACTGCATGACCTTGATACAACATCAGCAAATATCATATTTGAAAGAATTTCTGAAACACTTCTTTTCGAATTAACAAAATGCCAACGACCTAGGGTTATTTATAATTTCATTCTGTTTTTGCAATATGAATATATTATATAAAAATTTATATTTATATTTCTGATAATATAAAAATTTTTCTTGACTTTCCACATTTCCAGATTCTGTAAACTTTTTATGAAATTTGTTGCGTAGATTTTTAAGTTTTTTAAGATCTCTAATACACCACGGAAGTTTGTAAGGTCTTGGGCTCTTCAACGGAATATTTATTCAAATTCAAACATTTAACCAATCAACAGATTATTTACCAACTAAATAATAAAATATGCCACTTCCATGTGAAATTCATGCTTGTACGTCCGTCTCATAGTAGGGCATAGTTATGATTGCATTGCAGTAATTAAGCCTTTTTGTCATGAACTTCCACTTCAACATAGAATCATTGTGTTGGTTTTACGAGTATGTTATTTTGTTTTGGAAGGACTTTGTGCGTCCGCCGTTTACGTGGACGCTTAGCGGCACGTCATGGTAATGTGGCAAAATGTTCTCATTATTTAGAAGTTTATGAATTCTAAGAATATAAACTTGGCTAAGGGAAATGTCGGGCAATGTCGTCCGTTACTCTCAATACAAGTATAATATAAATATTTTCCAACCATGCAAGGTGAAGATTGAATGTCTTGCACCTTGTACATACAGATGTCCTTAACATGTGCATGGCGTCAACTAATTACGGCATAAAGAAGCCATAAAGTTATTTAGAGAAATAAAAAAGTGTTAATGCAGTTTATGGTCTTAAGGAGGAAACTTAAAAAGTTACTTATTTATCAGATATGCAAATCGGAAGAGAATTAAAATATCGTTACAAAACAGTATTTAATAAACACATTAATTATGTACTACAATTTTTATATTAATAAGACCTCTAAATAAGGGCGATCAATAACAGCATGCAATACCCTAGATCATCAACACCCTATATCATTAACTAAAAGTAATTTTTAACAACCGAAATTGTTTGAAAAACTTAGTACATTTACTTGAATAAGGGAATGCATGAGTGAAGCTTTAAATTTTTGACTAAAAAAGTCATATTTTAACCCCATTTTCGGTTATAGATTCTAAAAAGCCTTTGTTGCATAAATGTGTTTCCTTTCTGTAAAAATTCAATTGTAGAAATGAAATACTATCATGTCTAAAAAGTTATTTTTTTTTTCAAAATTCGTTTGAATCTTCGACCAAACCTATTTCATCGCTTTCAAAATCAAGAGCTATCTGCCAGTAAATCAGACGTCTTTTTTGGAACACTCTATTAATATTCCTCGATGACAGTTTGTCCCGGCGGAAGAAATTCCTAATGCACAATACCACGATAATAAAAGAAAACTGTCAGGATAGCCTTGACATAGGCTGGCTGTCAGCATAGGCTTTAGAGCGACTTTGATGAAATCTTTTAGGTCTTACTTCACGGTTAGCATGACAGTTGCTCAGTTACTGCTAGCCAGTAATAATCTCCTATAGATGTTAATGTGACGGCCTTTAAAAAAAATTGAGTATTTCTAGTATCAACTGAAAATTAAGATTCAAAGTATATCTTAAAACCGAGGTGTTTGATCCGTTCAAAACCCCTACTTCATGAGCAAATCACTTGTTAATCAATGGTTTTTGAATACCAAAACTTAGATTTGTTACATGAGATTTTCATCGAATGAAACTTTCGTCTTCGACATTTCCTCGGCTTTCTTTGAACTAATTATGCCACTTGAAAAAAATTTCGCACATTTCCTAAATTTTCCATTTCGCAAACAAAACGGAGTGCAACTTATTTTCTCAACAAAATCGCACACTGCAAAAATCGCTAAAAACAGTTTTTCATGGCATAAAACCCTGCTCAGGTCTAGCACTGATAACATTTATAAGATCTTATATTAAATGTTTTATCAAATGTGCAAAAATAAGATATAATTACTTTGTATAGGGTGATTTTTTAAGATTCAAATTTTTCAGGTTGGCAGCACTGGTTGGCAATGGCGTCCAAACATCATCTGTCAAAGTGAAAAGTGTACAGTATACTCTGCTATTTCATCATGGAAAGACTAACAAACGAGCAACGATTGCAAATCGTTGAAATTTATTATCAAAATTCGTGCCCTGTGACGAATGTGCATCGTTTGATACGACCATTTTATGACCGTCATAATCGACCTGCTGAATCAACAATTCGTGCTGTCATCTCCAAATTTTGCACCAAATTTACTTTGTTGGAGATAAAATCATCGACTCACATGCGTAGAATGCGTACCGAAGAAAATATTGCAGCCGTAGCGACCAGTGTTAATGACGATCGTGCAATGTCAATTCGTCGCCATTCTCAGCTATTGGGCATGTGTTACTTAACCACAAGGAATTTTTTTGTGCCAATTGGCTGAGTTGAACTTGATTGACATGTGGTATCATCAGGATGGTGCAACATGGCACACTGCTCGTGAAATTGAGGGATGAATTTGGTGAGCAACTTGTATATCGATTTGGCCCCGTGAGTTAGCCCCAAGATCTTGCGACTTAACGCCTCAGCATTATTTCTTGTGGGGTTATGTCAAGTCGTTAGTCTATGTGGACATGCCGAACACTACTGAAGCCTTACAGGAATACAGGCCTAAATGCTCGAAAAAGTGACGAAAAATTGGTCCTTCCGAATGGAAATTTTGAGAAGGAGCCGCGGACAACATTTACTTGAAATTATCTTTAAAAATTAAATGGCAAAGACTAATATATCGATTTCAATTGCAAATTTTAATATAAGATGCAAATTTGAGTGTTTTATCCAATTTTTAAAAAAACCTACGATTAAAAAATCACCCTATATTTGTAAACAAAAATAAGTGAAATAAAAGAATAATAAAATTCTAAATGAAGTATCAGTTGTCAAAGATGTTAAAACTTATAACAATGTTAATTTTTTCCTCTCAATCCTCTCAATTACAGTGTCACGCAATCAAATCAGAATCGAACAAAAGTCTGCAAATTAAATAAACATATTACATAAACTTTTTAAATTTGGACGATCAAAGTGTGGAAGAAATTGAAAAACATCCTCAGTAAGTGAAGCGTTTCATGTAGTTGGTAACATATATCCAGGTGCGCTTTTGATTATATACAAACTTATGATAATCTTGCCGATATGAGAGAATTTTTCTGATTCGATGTTACACATTTTTTAAACAATATTGGTATTACGTGAAAATCAATTAATAAAAGGCAATCAACGCTTCTACGTACAAATGAAGTAATTTCATAATAAGAAGCCGCTTTTCCGAATGTCACCAAGTTCACTATCAAAGACTTTTCGTGCTCCAGCAATTCTTATTCTTCGTTATCGTTAACCGCGTAGCTGAGTGAAATAATGTCTGCCTAGTAAACTTGGATATTATTATAACCGGACGGGTTTCATTGTCTCTTTCCAAATACAAATCCAAATTCAAAATGATGAATCCAACATTTTCCTTCTGTGGTGTCTAACTTTTCACATCCATTGATGTTGATATTCTTGTCTTTAATACTTCAATGAATCCTTTTAAATTCATGGAGGTTCGGAATCCATCCATTTATCCAATTATCCGTCACCCATACCAGTGATGGATGTGATGATATGTGCTGCAGTTTCTCCACGTGGATGTACGTAAATCAGCCGAAAAAGCAGTCTCTTCTGACTCCCTGGCAGAATAAGAATTGCATAACATATTTTTTGTGCGTTGAAAAATAATGTCTTTTAATTTTCTGAATCGGAAAATGCTCATGCTCGAATTAATCAAAATCAATTCGTGATATCAAAACACAATATAAAAAATGTGTTTTGCTATTATTATAAACTACTAATTTTAATTTTTTTGCTTTGGGATCTACAAAACTGCTGTCAAAAGTTGTTATGTTTGTAGTACACGAATCTAGTTAGTCCTTTATGAAGTTGTCTTTTATAATACTGTATAGTAATTAGTGCGTTGTCCTATACGATGCACTTAACCATAAAGGTTTTTATAGGGATTTCTCACCCCAATTTTTTTCAGGCAATTCCGGGCATTTTCCATCCCCGTTATCGGGGGAAATTTTTACGAGAATTCCCGGAATTTATAATATAGTAATATAGAATCGATAAATATATGAAAATTTAATATTGAAAGATACACCAACTGCTTTGCGAAAAAAATGTGAGTACAGAAATAGTGACCAGTGATTAATTTAAACGTTGCACACCTACGCTACGGTTTTATAGAGATTTCAAATGGTGTTTTAAACAACTCATTAATGCCTACCTTCCGATTAGTAACAGTTTTTAAATGTCGGCCCTAGGTTTCTATATACTACGACAAAAAATTCGGAAAAAACTGTAGTTTTATATTAGAAGGCTATTTTTAACTCAATGTTTATGGAGTGACAACAAATTCACTAGTTATAATTAACTTTTCTATAGAAATTTTATACATATGACCAGTTTTTTTATATCGCCTATAGTTTTAGAGATATTTGTTATGAATACAAATACATTTTAATATGTAATAAAAATTTGATGTTTCCTGTAAACGGATTTCGAAAGTAACCCAGTTACTTCTATGTTGAAGTGTTAGACGCATATCTCAAAAATTGTTCATATAGTTTGCTAAGTGTAAATTTTCGAGAGCCACGTCAAATTGCCAATTTCCTAAAATCTCTGCGACACTTCTTAAGCTAAAAACAACTTTCATAATCTGAATCGTAATGGTAACTTGAAATCCAGATGTTAATATTTATATTGATCAAACATCTATAGGTATATTTAAATCTATGGAAGCATTTTTATTCCACAAATTCATCGCAGAGGATACTAAATGAAAATATTTTTTTCAACCAAATGTAATAACTATTCGTTATCTTTCATTTGAAGAAAGTTTTATGTTGCCTAGGCGGACAGATTTATGGAATGATCACAACATAACCGCATTTGAGTTTTAAGTTTTTAGCCGATAATCTCCTTTAATTCAACAGATAAATTTGTCTATACAGCATTGTGCGTGTACTGGCTTAAAGCTCATTGGTGCGCAACTAAGTTCCCGCTGTTTGCCAACAGGTGGCGTCAGCTGTAGATAAACAGATTCTGCCATAATGTAAACATCATGGGCCAAGCTTAGGCGCATGATAAACATACCGCCTAGAACCAATAGTGATTTTCTTCTGACGCCATATTCTTTTGGTTGTGCCAAATAATCGTCAATGTGGGAAGTATTGATTTTCTACTTTCAATCGAAGAAAACGGCGGCTGAAGGTCATCGAAAGCTTCAAAACGTTTACGGAGATCCTGCTTTAAGTAAAACAACGTGTCGATATTGGTTCCGCCGCTTCAAAGACGGTGATTTTAATGTTGATGACCGTTCGCGTGAAGGAAGACAAAAAACCTTCGAAGACACTGAATTGACGGCATTGCTTGGTAGAGCTTGCTACAGTATTAGCAGTTACCCACTAAGCCATTTCGAAGCGATTGCATGCGGTGGAAATAATTGAAAAGCAAGGAACTTGAGTTCCTTATGAGTTGAAGCCAAGCGACGTTGAGCGTGAAGAACTTCGCCTATGAACAACTGCTTCAACGACAAAAAAGGAAGGGATTTCTTCATCGTATTCTAACAGGTTATGAAAAATGGGTTCATTGCAGCAATCAAAAAAAAAAGAGGCTGCCCGGTCATATTTCTACGTCGTCGCCTCGGCCGAATATTGACGCCACGAAGGTTATGCTCTGTATTTGGAGGGACCAGGTGGGTGTCAT
Organism: Philornis downsi; assembly: GCA_019455685.1. Taxonomy (NCBI): domain Eukaryota; kingdom Metazoa; phylum Arthropoda; class Insecta; order Diptera; family Muscidae; genus Philornis; species Philornis downsi. The sequence continues at coordinate 8,745 of JAHXMU010015236.1, forward strand.
TTATTACGAGATGTTGAAACCAAACGAAACCATCATTTGGGATCAGTTTTGACATCAATTAACGAGATTGAGCCGAGCTCTGCGCGAGAAACGCCCACAATACGTGGAGAGGTGCGAAAAGTGATTCTTCAGCATGGCAACGCTCGGCCTCAAGTGGCCCATCCCGGACAATCCTAGCTGAAAACGCTGAAATGATAAGTCTTACCTCATCCATATTCTCCAGATAAATTAAAACTTGTTCAGCTCGATGGCACACGGTCTGGCTGACCAGAAATTCCACTCAAATGATGGCTCAAGAGATGAACAGTTTTACCATGACGGAATCCGAGCTCTGCCAGAAAGATGGGAAAAAGTAGTAGCTATCGATGGGCGGGCAGTACTGTCAATGAATAATTTGTAAACCTGCTTAGTTGTAAAATATTTTCCTCGACAGGGGAATAATACATGTCTTACGACATTTTGTATAGCTGAACCATTATTGTGGCAAAATTTAGCACGATATTAAGGTATTTTCCATTATCCGTATGAATAACTCCGGGACACAATTTGAGAAGTTGTCGGCTGTAGCTGTCAGAAGTTAGTTGAAGTTAGCCAAAACCACAATTTGAGTGATACTTTACCGGTTTTGGAATATAATTTCTTGAAAGTATGTCTGTTTATATTATTTATTTATTATTTATTAAATAAATATTAATACATAATTAAAATAAGATTATAATAATAAATATTAATACATAATTAAAATAAGATTATAATAATAAATATTAATACATAATTAAATGTTCTTATTTAGCAAGAATTCTCGGGATCTTGGAAAGTTTGAATATTAATCCCGCTTTCTCGAGAAATTCTAAACAGCATGAGAAGAAAAACTCTAGTTGAACAACAACTATAACCCCAATATTTTGTTAATTTAAGTTTAACCATTAAATTATGGCTCCCATATAAAGCCTTCCAACACGAGACCACTTAATTTAAGCACCTCAATTAATGCTACAATTCCTGCATTTACATTTACTTTGTGTTAGTAGTTATAATTGTTAAACAAATTTTATGAAGTATACACTTAACTACCACTACTACTAAAATACAGTTCCACTAATAACGGGTTGTCCATTCTTCAGTTTCAAAAGTAAAGTTAAATTAAACACACATAAAGCTATGATTTCGATGAAACTTTTATTTCATTATAGTGCTTGAATCTTGCCATTATGTACGGAATACAACGTCATTTGAATTACTGCCTCTGGATTGGTTACAGCTGTGGGTCCATTTGAAATAGTTTTCGACTACTTTTTCACACATTTCAGGCGCTATCTCGGCAATAACTTCACAAATATTGGTTTTTAAATGCTCCAACGTTTGGGGATATTCAGTGTAAACTCAGTCTTTGACGCATCCCTACAAAATAATCTAACGGCTTCAAATTGTGCGATATCGGTGGCCAATTGACGCCGCCAAAGCGTGAAATTACGTCCAGTTTATCTTTATTTGCAGGCCAAAAAAAATCGTTTATCATACTGCTATACAGCTCTGAATTAAATCTCGGATTATCCATTACACTTTCACTTACAGAAGCGATATTTTCGGCAGTGCGTACATTGCGATGACTCACAGCCCTAACAACATCTAAAATGCTGCCAGTCTCTTCAAATTTCTTTATAACCTTGTCAATTCCTTGAAGAGTAGGTCGATTATGACAACCATAATCACCCCGTAATGCACGAAAAGTGCCCACGTTTGATTCAGCACTTTGGAAGTAAGTTTTAACTATTTTTACGCGTTCTTCGGTTGTTAAACGATCCATATTTGTAAATGATAAACCCTTCATTAAATAAATAACACTTCAGATGACACGTATTTATCAGCTGACAGCCTTGCCAGATTGTCAGTTTTGAAACCACTAAATGGATAACCGTACTATAGTAACACTCTGTAAAAACATTAAATAACACTGATCGTTAGTACAGTCATTTGAATGAAAATGCTGTTAATTTGTGGAAAAATCTGAGAAAGTAACTCATGTAAGGGAACTTGGAAAAGCTGTGCACACCGACAATCCTGGGACTACTTCACTTGAGTAACCTTCAGCGCCAACCACAGGCTTCCCTGTGTTTCGATGCTTGTTTTCCGTTACAATTTGAATACAATTATCTTTCCAGCAAACTTATAAGCAGAAAATTTGAAAGTCTTTCAGTTTTTGGAAGAATGGGCGTTCATAGTTTCATGGCCACTGAGTGAGAAACGAGTTTCTTCGCTGAAGAAATTTGGTTCGATTGAAACCCCACGTTTGAACTACCACTTTTATAATAAGTTTTAACCATTTTATGCGTTCTTCGGTTGTTACACCTTTCACTAAATAAATAAAACTTCAGACGACGGCTTTGAAACCACCAAATGGATAACCCTGTATATTCACCTTGTTTATTTTTGATATTGCGGTTTCTTCATTAACTTTGCGTACTTTAATTATTATATTACCTGACGCCTTTTGTGGTGGCGGGATTTAACATAACCACTAACACTAGGGTGGCATTTAATTTTAAAATAGGTGGAACAATGTTGAAACAGAGGTAATAAATTAAATGTAACGAATTTTCATTATAATTGTTAAATGTGTACTTTTTGGCCATGGATAGAACGACATCTTCGCATAATAGTAAGTTCTACTTCTAGACGAAATTGGTATTTAAGAGTTAAAGATAAAGGCAAATCATGAATCTAAATTGCAGCAAGATCCCATAGAATTGTACACCTTCCATACAACTAATCGGACAAGAATGAAGTGTTTGTGAGAAAGAGGACATATCTTTCCACAAATCGGTATGCAGTAGTTTTAGACTACAATAATTATCTTCCATATGTTGTATATCATAGGTACAGCAAGAGCATTTCTTGAGAGACTCCTTTTTTCATAAAAATCGGCATGTGGTTTCGGTTTTCAATTATTATTTTCTATATTTCATGTAATTTCATGTATATAAAAAATTCCAATCCAATCCACAATCCAATTGTGGTATTCTTTAGTAAGCTGTTGAAATACCTTTTGATGAGCAGCTTATAAGAGATAAACATTGAAGTAAATGCATGGCGTTCACCATTGCATCATATGTGGAATTTTCTCAGGCAAAGTGCAGACGGAAAATTGGACGGTCTCTGACATCAATCCTACTGTAAGAGAAATATTGTGAAATATTATAATTTTTCGTCTGTCTCATGTGAATCCAATTAATCCAAATTAATAAGAGTTCTTGTTGTTTTGACTGCAAGCCATAGAGCGTAAAATATGCTGGATCGATGAATTATCGGTTCACTATAACTGAGAAAACATAAGCAGCCAAATTTGTTCACCGATATATTGGCCATATTGCCTCATTTGCACATCTGGAGAAGGGCATTATTTGAATACGCTACCAACGGTATAATTTCTTTCTTTACCTGTTTTCATGTACTCAATTTGGTTTTATGAATAAGTTCCTTATGCAAATCAAAAATTATCCACTTTTTAATTGGAGTAGCATTTATAGTGCAGTATTTTTAAGGACAGATTTTTTTGGGTGTAATATTTTTTCATAAGTTTATATCGCTCATATTTTTCTTTCAAAATTCGTAGTGATTTTCGCTGCTTAAAGTACTTATACTTGCAACTTCAATATGAACCATGTCAACTGTTTTTTTTTTTTTCTTTTGATTCAAAAATAGTCAACCCAGGATTCAGTCGTCATATAAAAAATGAATATCTTTTTCTTTCATCACTTTTTACCACTTTTTCTTTAATATAATGGTAGTGCACTATTTCATTTCATATGGTTTTTCAGTGGAGTGGAGGCAGTGCTCCATTTTAGGAGTGGTTATACAGGGTGGCGCAATAGAACGTGAATATTTAAAAAATAGATTAAAAAATAAATACAAAAGGTATGGTTAAAATAAATCTAAGGCATTGTAGAGTAATAAATGGAGTTTATTTTTTAAAAATGACATCATCTAAATGGTGACCCTTTCTACGACGGCACTGCTCTAACCGCAAACGAAAATTATTGAAAACTTTCTTCAGTAATACTGGTGTAATGGCTGCCATTTCACCTCGGATATTCTCCTTGAGCTGAACCATGTTTCTTGGATTATTACTGTAGACTTTGTGTTTGAGGTATCGCCACAAAAAAAAGTCAAGAGGCGTCAAGTCTGAACTACGTGGGGGCCATGGGATATCACCTCTTTTCGAAATCAGTCTGCCAGGGAACATCTGCTTCACCACCGCCATGGAGTCGTTTCATGTGTGACAGGTAGCTCCATCTTGTTGGAACCAAGTTCTGGAATTCACTATTCTTGAACTTTCAATTTCTGGAGCCAAAAATCCGTCCAACATCTCAACATAGCGTTCCGTATTAACCGTGACGTTTTGGCCCCGCGCATTTTCGAAGAAAAAAGGACCAATTATTCCTCTGCCAGAGATTGCTGCCCATACTGCCACTTTAGGACTATGCAATGGTTTCTGGTGTTTGATTTTGGGATTTTCACTGTTCCAGTAACGACAATTTTGACGGTTTACGAACCCATTCATAAGGAAATGAGCCTCGTCAGAGAAAAGGATGTTGTCAGAATTGGAAAATCGATTAAGCATTTCATTAGCAAATGCGAGCCTTGCTATGAAGTCAAACTCTTTCAATTCTTGTGCAGCAGCACAATTGCAGCTTATATGGATGCAGTTTAAGATCCAATGTTAAAATTCGTTGCAAACTTCGTCGCGATAATTGTAAGACAGACGATCTCTTGCGAGTCGAGATTTGTGGATTTCCTCGTACTGACTCCATAACTCTCTCAACATTGTCTTCGGTCCTAGATGTTCTTGGGCGACCATTTGCTTGTGGTTTAAATGTTGAACCGGTCTCTTCAAAACGCTTTACCCATATTTTAATTAAATTAGCACCCGGAGCTTCACTAATTCGCCGTAGTCCATATTCAGCACAATATAGTCGCCTAGTAGCAATATATGAACGCGTAAAATGCGCGCCACCTGTATATATTGCGCTATTGCGCCACCCTGTATATATGCTACAAAATAAAGATATTCACGGAAGTTACGGAGAAAGTCAATGTGTTATGTACGAATGTAAGGTGTTGTAGGCAGGCCCCTTTTTTGGCAATGAGTCGATGCACTGTCTATGATGTGATGACCCATAACTGTTAGAAATTGTTCCAGTAGAATTAAAACTTCTTCATGCTAGAACTCAATTAACTTTTTGAAATACATTATTTTTCAGAATTATCTAATATCATATAAGCAGTTCTTTGGTTAAAAACAATGTGCGTTTATGGTTGAAACATGCTGGAAGGAACCAGCTGTAAATATATTTGGAAACCACCGCCCCAGTTCTCGGTGTGAGCAATGAATAACACCGCAAAATACGATCTTTCCGCAAAGAGCAAAATGTATTATATTTGTATGTACTATAGACGAAAAGTAGTAAGTTTTAACACGCCTACTTAATGAAGATAGACAGGAACATATGGATTATACGTGCCACAATTGAAAATTTTCGTCCAGTATTTAATAAACTTGAATATGCCAGAGTAAATCCTTTTTGGCATAAAATCGAAAATCGTATTAAAAGTATCGGAAAAAAATCATGAGTTTGTACTATTTTTCTAACTTAGGCAAACTTTTCAAATTTCTTTAAAAAACGACTTCATATAGGCAATAGTAATAGATGGGGGAAATAAAATTCGAACATTTCATAATTTCAATTAAATTCCGCTATATCGGGGCTTGGGTCCAATATGTGCAAATTATCAACTTATATAAAAGATTTTCCGCAAATTCCTAACGTGCAAATCGAATAATATTTAACCGGTAGCCTATATAACGCACAACTATGAATTTTAATATAAACATTTTCCATATGTCTTAGAGCCACCCTAATGACTGCGGCAGTGCCTTAACTGTTGAGCGCCATCATAAAACCCAATTGGAATCGTCACGCTACTGCAGAGGGGGACGGCACACATCATTCTACAGCTACAGAACCGGCAACCACAAAATAAAACAAAATCTACCGAAGTTGCGGTAATGAAATGAACAGAAAAAAAAAA
>JAHXMU010015245.1:0-12859 GCA_019455685.1 Philornis downsi
AACAGAGCTGACAATACTGTGGTAATCTCGACGGTTCCTGAAAGAAAAAACAATTCAAATCAAATATCTGGAGATTGGATAGTTTTTCAATCTGTATAATATTCGTGTATTTATATGTATTGATTTGACAAATTAATATTTACCATTTACCACACTATTCCTTAAACATGCCACAATAGTGCTTACATGTAGATTTATTTATTAGAGGACATTGCGTTTTGTGTTACAAAAAGATTTATGCTCACTTTCTAAAAGTGAAAACAAAGCAACTCCTAAATTATTTCGGATATAGTTGCCCGTTATCGAGAGCTGAACCATTTTTCTTAAAAAGCTAATCAGATAGTTTCGAAATTGCTTGACTCAGTATTGTTGGAGAGCGCGTCAAAAATCTATACCCAGAAAGAAAATATGAGATATTTTACAGTTTTTTTTTTCGATAACTTTGATGTCAGGTGATTTTGATGGAGTGTGAATTATCTAAAATTTCCATAAAATAATGGAAATCGTGAAGCCCGACCATCTAGTAAGCACTGTTTTGATTATCCAGCAGGTAAAACTTGCAGAAAAACCTTTTGGAGCCACTTGAATAAGGCTGGATAAAACAAAGAGCTCGATGTATGGATGTGATCCGGATCGATTTTCAGTAGCAAAAACATCGACCATTTCTGAAGCGGATGGTTGCTGGTGATAAAAAGTAGATGAGTTCCGTTAACGTCAAGTGAAAACGGTCGTAGTCGGATGGTGGTGAGCCGGTGCTAGTGGTTTAGCAGTATGTGTTTATTGGGATTGACAGGGAATCATCTACTATGAGCTGCTGAACTGTGCTGTACCTGTACTGTGAACAATTAGATCATCTGAAAGAAACAATCGCCAAAGAGGCGATCAATTTTGGTCAATAAAATGGGGTTTGAGTTCTATCTAGTCAACGCTAGGCCACACACACCAATAGTGGTTAATATCAAATTTCGGGAGCTTGGTTGGGAAGCTCTGATGCATCAACTTTATAATCCGGACCTGAAACAAACTGTATACAACCTGTTCCTGCCTATTTTAATTGTGAGTTCTGGAAGCTTAGCTGGGAGGTTCTAATGCATCAACTTATAATCCGGACCTGGCACCAACTGATTACTTCCTGTTCCTACCTATAACAAATGATTTTGATCGTGAGTTCTGGAAGCTTGGTTGAGAGATTCTTATGCATCAACCTTATAATCCGGACCTGCACCAACTAAATATAACCTGTTCCTGCCTATTTTGATGGTGAGTTCTGGAAGCTTGGCTGGGAGGTTCTTATGCATCAACTTATAATCCGAACCTGGCACCAAATGATTACCACCTGTTCTTACCCATGGCAAATGATTTTGATGGTGAGTTCTAGGAGCTTGGTTGAAAGATTGTTATGCATCAACCTTATAATCCGGACTTCTCACTGACTAATTACCACCTATTCTTACCTATCTATGGCAAATGATTTGATGGTCTTCGTGTGGATTGGCATCGTCCCAAATCTGACAGTTTTGCTTAGTGGCGTACCCGTTCATTACAGATGGATATTGTCGCTGAAGATAATTTTTTTTACCGAAAACCTGGTCTGCTTGGATTGATCCAGATCCCAGCCAGCGAACACGAGGTGTTGTCTATGATAGTTTTCCCCCCACTTGTGGGTTAGTTTAGTTAGAGGGTTTTGGGTTGAACGGATCCAAAAAAGTATCAACAGTAATCTAAAAAACTGATTTGTTTTAAAATATTTTCACTATAGAAAACCATTTCTTTGAACTGGATTATGTTAAATAACCTTTGAAATACAGGTTTCCTTAACTAACATATTATATATTCTACTTGTGCTGCAAGCGTGATCAGTATTTCAGCAGCGTACAAAAATAATTTTGAAATACGATTTTACACGATTTTTGCTCACATTTTTAACGCTTTTTTCATAGAATTTATAATATCTTGCATGCTTCTCATCCCATATCCCATTTTAGGGTACAGTGAAAAACGCGGAATCTGCGGTTTCTGTCAAATTTGCTGTTTATTACTAAGTCATTAATGCAAGATTATCATGTCGTTACACGATTACCCACCGCTTGCAACTGATAACACTTTATTATCGAAATTAGTGTTTCTAATGCAAACGTTTTGCGCTGGACTCATTTTAAGACGGACGCGGTAACCATTCAAAGTCAACTCTCCAAAGTTTGGTGGTAAAATTTGAAACATGCTATGTGGATAAAACCGTCAAAATATCTTTGAGACGAGTGTAGCAACATAAAAAACAAAAATAATAATCGAAAGTCGAATACACGTAGCCCACGAAATTTGAAAATTCCCTTTTTTTGAACACATTGATTTTCCTCTTTCAATCGAAGAAAACGCTGGTAGAAGCTCATCGAGAGCTTCAAAACGTTTACGAAAATGCTACTTTAAGTGAAGCAACGTGTCGAAATTAGCTTCTACATTTTAAAGATGGTAATTTTGATATTGACGACCGTTCGCGTGAAGGAAGGTAAAAACCCTTCGAAGATACTGAATTGACGATGTTGCTTGATGGGGATCCGTGTCAAACGAAAATAAAGCTTGCTTCAGTATTAGGAGAAATCCGCCAAACCATTTCCAAGCGATTGCATGCGTTAGCAATGATTCAAAAGCAAGGAACTTGGGTTCTTTATGAGTTGAAGCCAAGGGACGTTGAGCATCGTTTTTTGCTGTGAACAACTATTTCAACGACAAAAAAAGCAAGGTTTTTCTTCATCGTATTGTAACGGATGATGAAAAATGAATTCTTTACAGCAATCCAAAAAAAAAAAAAAAGTCATGGGGGCTGAGACTGCATATGACTGGCTGAGAAGCATAACCGCTTCTACGTCGTCGCCTCGGCCGAATATTCACGCTGCAAATGTTATGCTCTGTATTTGGTGGGACCAGATCGGTGTTATTTGTTATGAGCTGTTGAAACCAAGCGAAACCATCACTGGGGATTGGTATCGACTTCAATTAATGCGATTAAGCCGAACTCTGTACTAGAATCGCTCACAATTCGCGGAGAGGCACGAAAAAGTGATTCTTCAGGATGACAACGCTCGGCCTCACGTGGTCAAGCCCGTTAAAACCTACCTGGAAACGCTGAAATGGTAAGTCTTACACCATCCGTCATATTCTCCAAATATTGCGTCGTCCGATTATCGCTTGTTCCGTTCGATGGCACACGGTCGGTTGACCAGCAGTTCCACTTATATGACGACATCAAGAATGGCTAAATTCGTGGATAGCCTCAACAAATGAACAGTTTTACCTTTCATAGCGATGGGCAATACTTTCAATAAGTCATTTGTAAACACGTTTTCATAATAAAGTTGTATTTTTATAAGGAAAAAACAAAAAGAAACAGCGAGAACTTAGTTGTGCAACTAATAGTATTTTCAGAAGCACTTCTCACATAGAAAATTGTCTTTGTAGACAATTCTCATGTATTCATGGACACTTTTCTTATATATAGACATTTTCCATAGAATGTAAAAATGTCTTTATGAAGAGTAAAAGAAAGAAGTGCCTTCATGGGCAATTTTCATGCAGAAGATTGCCTTAAAACCCAATTTTCAATATTTCACAATTGTTTTCATGGGTACTTTAAAAAAGCGTGTAGTATACAGCGCTTTTTATATAAAAAACTATCTTTATAGATTCTGTTCTTAAAGATAAGTTTCTTTACAGGCATTTATAATTTATGTAAGTTTCTTTATTAGCACTTTTTACTTTCATATATGGAGCAAATATATACTTCTTACATAGAAATTAATTTCGTATAAAAATTGTTCTCCACATTGCTGCTAATTGCAATGGCAATTTGTGAAATTACGAAGAACGATGCTGTTAAAGTGGTTATACTTTACTTTTATATTAAATTACCCTTAATATATTAGCTAAATATCCAAAATCTGTTTGGAGAATTAGAGTTGTACAGTTGTAGTTCATTGTTCGAACATAGAATTTACCTAAATTTATTAGTAAAATTACCATAAAACTTATGGAACCCTATGTTATCTTAGTACTTTTAAATTAAACAATAACTTAGCTGTGATTGCATACTGTATAAGAATATCAAGTATTCGATATTGTTACAGGCAGAAAAAAAACCTACCGGATTTATTACCAAATATCGCAAGAGTTCGTTAATCTGAACCTCTTTAATCCGGATTACCTAGTAATACAGACTGCTCTACCAATTGTATATAATTTTCCATAATCTGGTTTGAACCATATTGTAATGCTGCTTGTAAGTAAAATATCTTACTTTTATTTCAATCACAATTCATTATAAGTTTTCTATGTAAGGACACAGCATTGATGTATTGGGGAAAAACAAATTATTAGATGTTGGTTATGGAAAAAGATGCAAACTGATGAAGAACCCAAAGATTCAACAGTGGATATACTTCATAAGAAGTTTATATTGAGTGTAATGATTTCCTACAGATGAGTTATTATGCATTGTTTGCATTTTTAAAACAGCCCTTAATAACTGAAGCATAACATTTTTCTTAATGAGATATATTTCTTACTCTGCGTCTAATTATTACAAAAGTCTTCAATGTGTGTCCTCTTTGCTACCGTATATTTTTAAAGCGGCCTTAACAATGCGTTTGGGTAAAAAATTAAGGAATGTGATTTCTGATGAAAATGAATGGCAGATAATGAATGAAACCAACGCAAAGTAACAGATATAAGAAAAACTAATTGCCGTGCATTTCATTAATAGGAACAACATTAAACTTATCGTTCAACGACATTCCCGAACATCAGTTTAAGAAATTGTTTTTAGAATTGTCAATTATTCAGCTACTTGAAGAGTTATCAAATTTGATAACGTTCCCAAAGCATTGTTCTTTCAATGAACAGATCTTACAGCCCTTCGCTAACGATGACAGGACCGTAGAACTGATTCACTCACTTGTGTTATTACCCAGAAATCTGCGCTATACAGGTAGGGCTAGAGCGTGGAAAAACTGGCTTCTTATTTATTGATAGAAAACTTCATCATCTGTTTCAAAGCAATTTTCGTCTCCTAATTTCTAGGTTGCATTCGTGAATTTTATTGGCATTGAGGTAGAGGTAGGTATTGGATTTGAGGTAGATAAATTCGTTCATCTCTTCAAAATTGTAACTGTCTACATTCACACAGCTTGGCAAAACAAATAACTTGGTTTCGTAGTACCAAACACATTTTTGTTGATTCCTACTTAATTCTGAATTCTTTGTAAAAGATGGTACTAATCGTGTTTACTGCAACTCATAATCATATCCAAAAATGAATTAAAGAGGTCGCTATATGCATAAGCTGTCATCATATCTAAAAATGACTCTCTAGGATTTTGCCTATATTTATTATAGATTTCGTGTCAGTCAGTATCACCTCTCAAAGACATACATATAAGCTTTGTAATAGCACAAAATTTTCAACAATTCAAGTCAGAGAGTAAAGACTTTAGTGTTTCACATATCGAACTCGGCGGAACTTCTAAGCGATTGACATAAAGATAATAGCTAAACAGTTAGTACACTTAAATTGTAATAACCGGCATGCAATCGATGAGCCGAATCGTTTTTAGGAGCTGTTGCATGATCATTGTTGGCACTTCTCCACCAGTCTTAAACAGCTCCGCCGGCAGGCCATTAGCACGCGCAGCTTTATTATTCTTATGCCGGGACACTGCTATTCTGATATTATTTTGAATCGTTGCTGAGCAGTGTGTACTATCGTCAATAATTGATATAATTTCATAACCAGTGCTGCTATCCGGAACTAGTGGCTTATAGAAATGCTCTCCCCATAATTTTCATCAATGTCCTCACAAAAGAGATGCCCTTTACCATAACGCTTGTTTTTTGGCATAATTTTCGGACTTCACATCTATCTTCCACATTTTCCACAACCGAATATTGCGTTTAAAAAGTCGGTGCGCCTCCTCCCTTCTCCTTACATCTGTCCCTCACAGCACACGTAACAATTGCCTGCCGCGTTGTCATGGTGGAGTATCATTTTTCCTTGGGCACAATGTGACATATGAGGACTTATCTCCCGGCTACTTTTCACACCCAAGTAGAGTTTTTGCAACAGTTTCCAGCAGAAGTACCAGGAACATTAGTGGCAGGGCTGTGACTAACTTGAGGCAGTTTAACGACGTCCGACTTTGTTTGTGCTTGGTTATACACGGTTTCCGATCCGCTTAATCCCGTGCATACTTTAGCAACAATCTGGTGCTAACCCGAGTCTGTGTTAGCACTACGGATCACGTGCAGTTCCATGACTTTTATTAATTACCAGGTGACCAGTTTGATTTCTCGTGTTATGATCAAGAGATAGCCAAATTTCATTGTCAATATCTTTATGCAGCAATCTAGTTTCGCTTGCTAACATGTTATAAAAAGCGACAAAGGAAAGCAATCTGACTCCGTTTTCAGAGGTGTTTACACATAATGAATTTTGCGCCTGCTGGATTGAGATCACCTTTCATCAATCATTTTATCATAAAATGGATCCATTATACAATGTAATAACAATGATGTTTATTGCAACTATTTGCTAGCTTAAAGTTGTAAACCGCGAGACAAGTTGTCAAAATTTCTCACTCTCTACAAATTCATATCCGAATTCCTGCCTTCCTCCATAGCAAATGTCATAATTTTTGTATTGAACTCATTCCTGCTCTGTCTCTCCCATCTCGTAGATTGCGATGATGTCAGTCCTGCATTTGACAAATACATTAGCCTTTATAAAGTTTGCAGGTTGCGTTTTTTTTTTTGTAATATTATAAAAGTTTCTATCAGATACGAGTTTTGGTGTTGCCAGCGACCACTATGCTGGTATAATGGTTGATTTTCCACAGATGATATCTACCTGCCCAAGTCGTATTTTCGTTATTCTATCATTTAGGTTATTCCAACTAATCACATTCTTATTTCAGCTACTTTCCCGAAAATCTCTTAAATATAAGAGAGTGTCTCTCTATTATATAACGTTATCCATTTAGTGCTTTCAAAGCATCCGATCTGGCAAGGCTGTCAGCTGTTAAATACCTGTCATCTGAAGTATCCTTTATTTAGTGGTGATTTAAACATGGGCTTTCGATCAGAGATGATTGTGGAAACGCCATTGCATCCAGAAAAAGTGACCGTTTGGTGCGCATTATGGCCTGGAGGTGTCATTAGGCCGTATTTTTTCGAAAATGACGCTGGAAGAATCTCAAAAGGTTCCACTGCTGCAACCAATCCAGAGACGATCATTCAAATTACATTGTATTTTGGTCATAATGGCGAGGTTTAGTATAAAAGTTTCATCGTAATTTAGCTTTATATATGTTTTATTTGACTTGAGTTTTGAAAAATGGATAACCCAATATTTAAGAAGCAAAAAAAATATTTTGAAATATGCACTTTGATACTATTAAAAGTTTCGATGCCGATACACATCTATTTTGTGGAAAATTTGCAGGACTTAAAGCAGCCATAAATTTGACAGAGTCTAATTTGTTTACTTTCTGTAACATCAGTAGAGTTGCAATTACTATGTGTCATCCTTATGAGCGCTAATACAATTTTATTTGATAAAAACCGTATATGAACCGAATTCAGACAAATTTTAATCGCTATTTCATGCATAAATGATATTTATTGAAATACATATGTGAATTATATTAATACTAACAGTTACTTAAAACTTTTGTATGGTTTTTTAATTAAAATTGTTCTCATGAAAAAAAAAACATTTCATAACGAAAGCTTAATTTCGTTTCAGTTTTGATTTTGTGAATGTAATTAAAAATATGTACATCAGAAGTCTGATTTTGATTTATGTTCCAAACAAATTTTCATTTATTTCACATTCTTGCAATTGCCGTCTCATACAATAAAACTGATGTTTCGGGTTCTCAGCGAAGTTATTATTTCATGCAGTTTCTTTTGTTACTTTGAATCAGAATTGAAACCACTTCACATTTCCTCTGAGAAGCATTCATAAAATATTTGTATGTTTCTTTTTTTTAACTGAAAATTTCCACATGAAAACAAAAAGAAAAACATTTCACAACTGAATTAAAATCAAAAATGTTTCTAATTTAGTTTCTTGTTTACGAATCGCAATTAAACGTGTAGAGTTTTGAAAAAACAGCTAATCTCGATATAAGAAAATTTTCCAATATTTTTTATAGTCCTCCTAGATTAAGGGATACGACATCAGTCAAAATTTAATCTAATAATATTTATTGCACAGAAATTGAAAATGCGTGAAAAGAGTTGACATTAATTTATCAATCTCAACTAATGCTAGTTTTGTTTTTGACAAAATCACTTATGTCTGCTTAAGGTGTTTTTATAAATTCAAAGTTTGAAATGCGAATTTGAAGTAGGATAGTTCGACATATTTGTTAAAAGTGGACAGTCAATGTCTCAAAACATTGCATATTGACATTAGTGATTTCGTAAAAAGTGTATGATAAAAAATAAAATTTTATCTATATTTAAATGCTTTTGCTTTAATTTTTTTCTTTAAATTTAGTTTGGATAAAATGACTCGTTTCTTTATATGGTCATTTTTGAAAAAAACTATTAATATTTGAATGAAATTTTAAAATGGAAACTATTGTACATCATTGTTCATCAATATCAGCTATTAGCGTAATTTTTCTTTTCTTTCCCGTAAAATTATTGTTTTTAAAAAAGGTTGTTTTGTCAAAATTTGTTTGTCGACATTTATTTGTGATTTTGCTCCTGATGTAGGGAACAGAACCAACATTTTATTAATACATACCTATATTTGATTTGGTTGTCGGAATCTGAATTAAAATTGTGTAGAATTTTGGCCTGGATACCAGAAATTAAAACGAATCAGAACTGTTCTGTCAACATGTCAAAGTTTCACTGCAATCGAATATGTGATATAAGATCATCTGCATCTGCATCGAGTTAGAAACACATATAAAGATTCGTATTTTGTTAATCCTAGGCTGTAAGAAACAAGCGATCCGCAGACTTGACGACTTTTGTATAATATACTCGTATGTCCGTCCTCTCATTTGTAGTGCATATTTTTTGAGTCATTACAAATAACAAACTCATGGGATACTGCGATTTGTTGTCATAAATTTGTTATATTTTGAAAGTTGTATTTACTCGCATTTGTGTTAATTATTAATGAACTTGAAAAGTAATAAATATTTCTTTGTTATATCTCTCCCCATAAGAACTATGCGGGCAAACAAACTGCGGACACGCATACCAATTGGAAGCATTTTTTTATTGTGAGGTTTGTTCTCCGTATTTGACATTGAAAGTTAATTAGAGTTGGGGCCATCGTCACAGTCGTTGTTTTTCACGTTGTCCTATTAATGGCTTTAGTTCACTTACAAACTGTACAATGTAACTGGGTTTAACGTAGTGGAGTCATGTTAAACATGTGTCCTTAATTGGGATTTCCATTCTTGTGCATTTTAATGATTCATAAAGCATATGGCCAACAGTTTTCGTTATATCTCATTGTTTTCTTAAGCTTTTACTTTTACCAAACACGAAGAGGAAAATTTGATTGCATTTGCCACTACTGTCATGTAGTTTTATATTCATTACAATTTGTCGCTTAAATTGTATTATTTTTATTATCTTTAAATATTCAGTGGAAAGTCCAGGAAATGAAGATGACTAATGTTTGAAATTATAGAATGATCCACCAGGTAAACCAATTATGAAGACTCCCCAAAGAGCTGGTAACACCAGCAAAATTAAATCCCCAAGAACTGTCTTCAACTAAAATGTATGCTTTTTACAGTGAAATGAAAGTATTATTCTGAAAAGATCCGCTCCGAATTGTAAAAATCGTCTACCATCTAGGCCGGTCCCAAAACTAGCCGACCCGGCATATAGATAGTGCCAGTAGTTTGAAAAAAATTATTTTATTAAAAAGCGGCAACCTTATAAAACATATGTTTTAAGTTTCAAGGCGCCATGTTGTTTAGTATTTTTATTTGAGCCATCAAATATAAACGATCTCAGTGAATTTGTCAACGTGGAAAAATTTGATCACCGTTATGTAATTCAATATTCCCACTTGAAAGGTCTCAGTCCAACCAATGTTTAAGCCGAGTTAGATTCTATTCTGGTGGAATCGGCTCCTTCGTTTATGACTGTAAAATATTGGGTAGCAGAGTTTCAACGAGTCCATACGAGCTGCCAAGACGAACACCGTAGTGGTCGACCAAGTGAGATGATCACGCCAGATACGGCTAAGAAAATCCACAAAATCGTATTGGATTGAATCGTCGGCTGAAGGTGAGTAAGCTAGCTGAAATTATAGGCATTTCAAAAAGTGCTATACATCGTATATTGACCGAAGATTTAAAGATGAGAAAGCCGTGCGCAAGTGTTATTTCATCAAGACAATGCTTCAGTTCACACATCCACTATTGCGATGGCCTAAATTAATAAGTAAAAGTTCGCACCTTTTTTTATCAGATTTAGCTCCCACGGACTATTTTCTAATTCCAAACTTTAAAAAAAGACTCGTTGGTGAAATATTTGCCAACAACAAAGAGGGGGAGCCTGCAGTTGACGGATATTTTAAGGAGTTTGGCAATTCTTACCATAAACAGGGTATAGAAGATATTGAATATCGCCGGAAAAGTGTATTGAGCTAAAAGATTATGTTGGAAAATAAAGGAAATTTCCGCCAACTTTTTTGTGTCTTCTTTGTTAGGTGGGCTAGTTTTGGGACCGCCTCGTGTTTATCGAAAAATTCTCTAAAAAAAAACACATTTCCATCAAAACTTATATTTTATTATATATATCAAACAAAGAGCATTTAATCACAGTACTTGGTTGTGCACAAGTCCAGAAAAATAATTTCCGTGTAGAACAAACGAAATTTTACATTGCTTTTTGTCCATATATTTCTACACGGAAGATAATTTTTGGAGACTTTAGGACAAAAATCTAAATTTTTGTGTATTAAGCATCTGAGTTTTTTTTTTTACTCTAACAGCCACAACCACAATAAATTAGCAGGGGAAATTAAAGTAAAAACCTTTACATTCTGTGGCGCAAACCTCCCTGCAACAGCATTTCCAAATGAAATTTTCAACTGTCGAAATTGTCGGTACCATGATAAACGGTGATTCTTTACGGAAAACGAAAATTAAAATGTTGATAAATCGACCAATTTGTATGAGAACTTATGACATCAAACGCTTGATGTGCGTCAAATTTGGCGGAATTCAGCAGAGCCATTTGATATTTTATATGGGAATTACTAAAAGGAGTTTAAATACTAAGCCGATTTATACCAAGTTTTACAGAGAATAATAAATCGGAACTACAAATTTCAGACGAAAAATTCAATTTCGGAAAATCGGCTAATGGAAGGTTAAGAAAGGAGTGTGGCAATGCGTTCCCGTTTCACTTTGTGGCTCTACTACCAAATTGGAAAGACATTAATCTAAGAATAAATCGATTAATTCGGTTATTAATATAGGAAGCGACGTATTTAATCGATCATTTTTCTCAAATATTGCTAAACATTTTAAAATGTTATAGAAGGCAAAAAAATGCAAGCAACCGCAATCTAAATCGGTGGATTTGTATAGGATGTACCGTTTTCAATCTCTGACTACGATTAATCTATCAGCTAGCAAGCCAACAAAAAAATAAACATCGCTCAATCAACTTAACAATTAGCCAAAAACAATTATTGATACTTTAAACTCCCACTTTTTGTTACATTTTGTCGTATCGAATGATATATACCTTCATTCCTTCTGTCAAAATCATTTGGATTTAGGTCCGTAGTAATCAGGCTGCCAATATAGTTTTTTTCGCTTGTTTAGCAAATAAAATTTGAATTTAACTTTAAGCTTTGTTATAATTTTTTTATTATAGATTATTTTTTTATTTTTTTCACAAAGTATGTTATTGCAAATTATTTAAGCGCAGATACTCGTATATAAAATAAGTCTAATGAGAATTACTCAACTTAAAGGAAAACGACGCACAGTGGGATTGCTTCATACATTTTTGTGCAATAAATATAAGGAGTTGTCGTAGACTCTTGGGCATAGAACGTTTTATGACGTAGAGTAGCAAAAATATAAAGTTTCATCCAAATCGACCACGCCCATCGGCCACCGCCCATACAACCAAAAATGAAATTTTCGTATACATTTTTTTCTGTTAGGTAGAAATTCTTGTAACTTGGCATGGATCATCTGTACTACGAAAACAAAATTTTTGGAAAGTTCCATCTAAATCGGTCACGTCCACCGCCCACCGCCCATACAACTCAAAATGAAATTTTCGTATAAATTTTATTCTGTTAGGTAGAAATTTTTGTAACTTAGCATGGATCATCTGTACTACGGAAACAAAAATTTTGGAAAGTTTCATCCAAATCGGCCACGCCCATCGCCTATATTACTCAGAAAAAATAACCATTTCACCCACTACCCGCCTGACTTATTTTCTGTAAAAATATTTGGTAGGATTGCCTACAATAAAATAATTAGTTACATGTGTAAGGAAACTTATTTACTTATTCATCTATCATTTCTTTTACAATATCATCTAATTCCAAATGTTGTTTACGAGGTTGACGCCTTATTTTACTAAGAAAAGGATCTGATGACACCAAGAGACGGTTGGAAACATCAGAGTTAGTTGCCATTCTATTGCATTTTCTTGAAAACATCAGTCTGTATTTCTGCCTCTTCGGATAGCATACCAATAGGAAGAGTAGCTGCATCGATAATTTCTTTTCCATGCATTAATATTTTGTACACAGTTACTGTCATATAATACCAGCTGTATTTTTCGACATAAAGTT
>JAHXMU010015254.1:0-10768 GCA_019455685.1 Philornis downsi
GCGTTTTCTTGATATTATTTATTTATTTATTTTGTTTTTTTTTTTTTTGTAGAAAGTTTTACATTACAAACATAACGCAAATAAGTGTAATAGTGTAAAAATATTACTCTTCTTAGAAGAGTAAACAATTGCTCTGTGAAATCAAGTATTTCTAGACGCTGCAAACATTAGTATTAACTCACTTCTAAGAGGTGATGGGCGGTAATGAAACTTGAGGACAATATTTAATCACATCCCTTAAGCAGTTTAGCCAAAATTTCAGAAATTGAGCAAAGGTTTGCAGCCTCTTATTTGGCAAACTGGTTGTGTTATCTTAATAAATTTAGGAAATTGTGTAACCTTTTCATTCTCATGTGCATACATGGCATAGTGCAACTATGGGAATATATGTAGGATTATTAAGGTGACCATTAATTTCCACATTAAGAATCTCAAGCACTGCTGGACAGTAGGAAAGTGATGACATAAATCAAATTCGTCACGATTCAGTAAGCAAAAAAACACGCCTTGCATGTGGAAAATATTTGAAACCTAACAGAAATTGTCCAACGTAAAAAAATTCTCAAGTCGTAAAAAGAATATTTTTTTTTTAAATTTTTAAGTTTAAGTTTAAGTAGAACAGAAATTTGAGTCATGTGATCTGATGTACTTATACCTTCACTTTAGTTTTTGGGAAAGAGTGCCAGAATTTTCCAATTTTTTCAAATATTAAAATATTAAAATTATAGCAAACAACCTATCCCATCCATGAAATAGGTTACTTGTATGGGAGATGTTAGAAGAGGATCATTTAATCGGTCAATTTTATCAAACATTAAAAAGCATAATCGAAAGAAATTTTTATATTCCGGTAAGTACGTCAATTTGTATAGGTGGTGTAGGTAGAAGCGGATCAACATGGGCTATTTACAATTTATGGTGATAATCTGGCAAAACGTTAGGCTGTGCCAAATTTTAGGAAATTTCACGTCAGCTAAGCCACGAAAAACATTTGTTCAAAAGGTACTTGGTGTTTTAAACATTTCACTCCTTTTAGCAGCTTAAACCCGGGTTTAAGCATTTTTACTGATGTTTCATTCATTACAATTTGGAATTTGGTCTGTACCAAATTATTCTTCTTAAAGAGCTAAACGGCGAAAATATATGTGCTTTTTGAAATGCCTTCAGTCGCAGAATGACAAAGAGGAAATGCTTCGTTTTTTCTTAGATTTTGATTATAACACTTTACATTTTCTTCTTCCCCTATCTGCTTCAATCGCTAGATTACGTCATACGCTGGACAAATGGCGCATTAATTTCAAAATATATCCCAAGCATGGGTTGCAGTAACAAAACTGCAAGCAAAAAAAGAGTGTAGATTTTTAGTTATAACCTATTAGTCTTAGCAATTAAAGCAGCATTCACAATAGTAGCAACACTTGCGTCAAGCATTCACAATGCAGCCACAAACAGCTGATTCATTGTTTATTTTAATTTAATTTAATTTAATTTATTTATTAAGGATTGTAATTTTAAGCCTTAAAGCCGATTTGATTAAATTACAATATTACCATAATTCAATAATAAATGGATTATTCAACTTTACAATATTAATGTTATAAAAAAGTTTGTGTATTTTAATACCAGAAAAATATGATTTAAAATATGACGGTCTACTTCACTTTTTAGAATTTTTCACTATGTATGTTTTTCGCCCTAAAATACGGAATTATAACTTTAATTGGAATTTACAGCTACTCCGTAATATGTATAACGAAAAATTTAAAAGCAGATTTAATGGTAAAAATTAATAACTCCAAGTAATTGTTTTTTTAAGATTTAATTAACTAAGTAATTGAGATGCTATACAAGTAATGGCTCAAAGAAAAAAAGGAAGAAAAAATAATAAGTTTAGCGATAATCATTTCCCCGTTCAGAATGAAAAAAAAAAACAGAAAAAAAAGATGGACAGCAAATTATCTGACGGCAATATCAAAGAAAAAAAAAGAGCTCAAGCGGATAATTATAGATGAGAAATGTCATTGAAATACGCAAGAAGTCTCTTCTTGTGTTTTGGGATGAAGAAAACATTTTTAATGTGTTACTACTCTTACTTGAAAATATCTGCTCATATAATATTTTGTGCTATGAATAATCAATGATTAGTACGAATTGATCGAGTAAATTTAAATAATTCTGCAAGAAACAGCGGTGTTTCATTTTTAATAGAATTAAAAAGCAAAAGGAACAAACTAGTTATTCGTTCGTTGCTTTTGAAAATTACGAAAAGAACAGCCTAGAATCTGTATCACAAACGGAGACACGTGCATAATTCGACGAAAACAGAACAGATAACGTATAGCACGATTGAGCTGGATTTTCGTTATATTGCTTTAAACTGTACCGGCATACGAGGTGTGATAAAAAAACAGTTTTTTTTAAATTTCGTGAGTTACATATGTTCGATTTTCGCACTTTTTTGTATTATGTTGGTACACGGGTCTGTTATATATGTTGACAATATTAGCCATTTTGGATTGTCAATTTGTTTTTGACAGATAAAAAGGTTAGTCGTGCTTTAGTGTGCTCTTCGATTTTTTACTATTCGAAAAAATGGATCAAAGAAACTGTATTAAGTTTTGTGTAAAAATCGAAATTAAAAATTAGAAGGACATTTGAAATATTGACTGTGGCGTTTGGCGAGTCTACTATGAGCAGAACACAAGTTCAATTGTGGTATAGCCGATTTAAGGAAGGCCGAGAAGATGTCAATGACGATGCTCGTCCTGGTCGCCCCAAACACGTTAAGTTCGGTCAAATGTGAAGGTTTTGTTCACTGTTTTCTTCGATTGCAATGGCGTGGTGCATCATGAATTCTTGCCACAAGGTCCTACGGTCAATAAGGAATACTACCATAAAGTTATGCGCCGTTTGCGCGAAACAATTCGTCAAAAACGCACACGGATTCACTTTAAGTTTATTTGAGGACATCCACACAGAGAGACATTGGAATACATCCTCAATTATTGCGGTAATTTCGATTGAAAAGCAGCTGAACATCATCAGCATACGCAAAGCATAAACAATTATCCAACCTACTAAACAGATCATTTAGGTACAAAATGAAAAGCATAGGTCCAAGTACTGAACCTTGCGGGACACCACTTCTGACTGGCACTACGTTCGACGTCACACCGTTAAGACACACGCATAGCATCCTATCACATGAATATGAGTTCATAAGTTTGCATGCATTTCTCCCAAAGCTATACAATCTTGTTTATTAGGCTAACGTGATCGACTCTAAATCTAGAGAGATTAGAATACTAAAATTGTGGTCGTTAACATTGGCTCTGATAGATTCCATTAGACCCCTCAGCAACATGGAAGTACCTCGCCCCCCCCTAAATTCACACTGCCCATCATTTAGCAGTTTATTTTCCTCGATGTAGTGCGAAATTTGGTGCTTCAGAATGTATTCAACTACTGTGGAGAGCACGGCAATATAGCAGCTATTGGTCTTAAATTTTCAAAATCACTATCACTGGCTTTCTTTTTAATTTTGAATATTTTAGAAGTTTTCCATAACCTTGGAAAAGTGGAAATCATTATAATAGTATTAACTACATGTAAAATATTTATTATTTATTTATTTATTTACATTCTTTACAGCCATGATAACTGATGTTCCATCCTTTGTATAGGCAATTCCTTTTTCTTCACAACCTGAATAACGAAAGTAAAAATATTTATGTCTCTGTGCGTTTGCAATAAACAGATGACATTACTGTTTAATTTATAGTTTTAATTTATTTTGGATGGTGGACATGGAAAGTGGTGGACAAAAAACAGAATTTTAGCTCCCATTATGAACGCCGCTTAAGCGGGATGTTGCTTTTCATTTAATCGGAGAATTCATGTGGAAGATACCAATAGATGAACTAAATATGATGCCAGAAGTCAAACAAAAAGCATGAATGAAACAATATATGCATTAATTTGGTTATTTGTATGGGAGGAGCCAAAAAAGACGTCCAGAATAGTCCAATGTTTTTTTTTTTTTTTTTTTTTTTGTTTTGAGTTAAGAACTAACCCCAAGTAAAAAAAGACATTTGTAAGATGTCGTTTTGAGGGTATTAAAAACATTTCGCTTCACCGCTAAGGGAATTTTGTATTTCGAACTCAAATCTTGAAAGTTCCTTTTTCGTTGAGGATAATACAGTTCACACAATCAGGGGCCTATTTCACTAAACTACAATTCTACAAGTTTACAAGTTACAATCACAAGTCTAATTCTTACAAGTGCTGATGAATTGTGTTTCATGAAAATTTTCACTACAATTGTAGCTTTTTCCACTTGTAAACTACAATTTCTACAATTACAATTATTATATATGTATGAATATATGTAGTATATTATGAAATATACAATGATTTAAAACATTTTTTAACGGCATTAACTAATTAAAATAATTTAAAATTGTTTGCAGCTTATTTTGGCCTCTACAGTCTGGTAGGGTTTCATTCGCTTCTCCTTCATTATCGGAGTCGATAGGATCTGTAATTCTGAAGTTTTCATCTTCTTCAGTACGTGAAAAATTGCAAAGAGTGACCGCACAATTAAAAACATCACTTGCTATTTCGGGGCTCACACGGAGATAATTTAAAACTGGAAATTTTTCCTTTAAAATACCAATTGCATTTTGCACAACCCTTCTTGTTGATTTGTGTGCATTGAGGAATCTTGTGTTATTTGATAACGGAGGAATTAGCCAATCTTTTAGCGGATATGCTGAATCACCTAAAATGATTCCGTTCTGAATTGGACGCCAGCCGTTTTCCATTCTGCGGAATTTATAATGAACGTGACTTATCGGTAGTCGCATCCAATATGAATGATGCGTCTATGCATTTTAAGGCCTTAACGTGCGTTCATTGATTTTTAGACACGGACGTGGATGCGACTATAGTGGAAATATGCTATTAAAAAAGTAAATAAATAAAAACAAACAAAATAAATAAAAAATTGATTTGATTCTGTATTTATTTGAACTAATTTTTATTAAAAAATAGTTAAAAATCAAAATTGAATTCAATTTATCATTCACTTGTAACTTGTAAATTTTTTTTGAGAGTCTCTTCCGACCCTAAGCTTTTTTTCTACAATTCTACAAGTGAAAATTTAGTTTAGTGAAACAAAACCACCTGTAGAAGTATAACTTGTAGACTTGTGAATTGTACAAATCACTTGTAGCTACAAACTTGTAATTGTATTTTCATGAAACACAATTATTCACAAGTTCACAATTCTACACGCAAAAACGTTTGTAATTGTAAACTTGTAGCTTAGTGAAATAGGGCCCAGAATGATAAATAATAATCACTCTAACACTTATGCATATGTCTACACCCGTACAAGCAGTAGTGGTCAGTAATGTTAGCTTTTGATTAACTCCCTAGTGCGTATACAGCATCCGTCGGTAGTTACTTGGCCTTATTGCATACTCACACATGCATACAGGCACACACATACCCCTCTCAAAAGCACCTTACGAACAAGTTTAATATGTTAAAGCTGTCGAGAGTGTTTGTTCTTCTGTTAGATTAGGGTCAATTGTTTCCGTTGGCCACAGCTGGTAAATGTTTTCCACATCACCGAAGTTGATGGCCTTAATGAGTAACCAATGAACTTCAATTTTGACTTCGTATAACTGAATCATTTAAGAAACTTTGTGTGCATAAAATTGATATGATGGGGCTTTATTAACTAAGCAAATAGGTAATTTGAATAGTGATACATGTAGAGAAATGACATGTTTGGTTAGATTACCCACGCTTGAGTATGATGACTGTGTATTGAATCTTCGTGAGAATCTCTTCGACTCGAAAAGGTTCATTTGAATGAATTCGAAAAAAAAACAGATTTTGTTGTATCCTAACGTCTTATGTGCGTTTCACTTAACTGTGAATCGGACATCCAATTGTATTTTACAATTAATTACATTAAATGATCATCGACATGAAATGCAATTTGCACATACGAGTATAAGATTACTTAAATTATTTTAATAATGTAAAAAAATAATGTACACTACTTCATCCACAAAAAAAGTTAATTCCATTTTCAAATCAATTTTTGAACAAATAATATCTGAAAATCATTTGTATGTTTTGAACAAAACTAAAACAATTTAAATTATTCAAACGTTTAGAAATATGGCCACTGCCATCTATGATATCAGACCAATAGGTAAACCTACGGTCAAACCGTAAGTTTTCATCTCTAAACCGAAAATTGATGTCATAGTTCGAGGAAATGTCCATTGGACCATATGAGTCCCTTTGAACTACAATTTTTACCAAATACGGTTACTCAAACTAAAAATATTCTCACTGAGGTTCCCAACGTGCTATTGTTGCACAGTGATTCGGCTAGAACATGCTAGCGGGACAAAATTCATGACACAATTTCAACGACCAACTGATCACGACTTGTAAACGACACCCCGCAGGTAAGGAATTTAAGAAAAAATAATTCGTTTATTACTTTATTAAGGTATCTTATCAAGTGGGCAAAGTAGCTTTATAAGAGGGGTCATTTTCATTTATAAATCAGTTGCATTTTATGCACACTTGTGACAACATATTTTAAAATTGATGGAAAAGTAAAAAGAGTTTTTTTGTGATGGAAAATTCTGATGAAGGTATGTACTTGTTATGATTTATTTTTTTTAATAAAAACCATGTATAGTTATAGAGTAATGTCAGTTCAAGTAAGTGTAAGTAAGTGCATAGATAAATGTAACAAATTTTACATTAAGTGTAAATTTAAAGAGTAGCAACTTTTTTTATCCACATATATCCAGCTAGATGTTTCTGTATATAATACCTATAATATACATGCAAAGATTTATATATATTATAGACCCCGAAATGGCCCGAAAGTAAAATTATTTAATTTTTTTCAGAGCGAGTCGTGGCTATAACGAAAATGGTGTTTTCTGAAGGATGGTTAAAACATGACAAACTGAGCGAAATAGTAGAATTTTTTACAATATAAGTGAAAAATTCAATATGTCTGACATTTCAGATGATTCTCTGAAAAAAACTCAAAATGAAAATATCAAGCCTTTCAGCAAAATTCAATGAAAAGTGGATTTCTTGAAAGTGTAACGTTGGTGGATCTCAAATCTCTGTCAAACACGATTTGTTGCTGACAATGACTGATGGTAAAGTGGCAAGTCAGGGGAGATAACGAAAAAGCTATTGTGAAGCAACGCTCAGAAGAGATACAAAAAGTGTTTAAAGATCGAATGGGTCTCATTGTAGGTAAACCAAAACCTGGATATGGTAATACAAACGATGGAAACACAGCACGTATATTTTTTGCGAAAGCTGAATTGAGCAGCGAAAGTACAGGTTTAGACGTAAACCTTATTCATAGATTTCATGTAATTTTAAGAACTTTGTCATCGGGATATGATATAAATTATATAGAGTTCGAAAAGTTTTGTGCTGATACTAGAAAACTATACATTGATCTGTATTCGTGGTATTCCATGCCTGTGTTACTGTGCATAAAATTCTTGTGCACAGTGCGGAAGTTATAAAGAACTTCCTTCTCCCCATTGGGCAACTCTCCGAAGAAACCCAGGAGGCAAGAAATAAAGACTATCGTAGATTCCGTGAACAGCACACCAGGAAGCGGTCACGTATTGCCGCAAATACAGAGGAAAATATTAGCCACGCCCATAAAAAAAACAACGCGGTAAAATTTTTCAATTGAAACAATTGAAATAAGTGAAAAAATAATTTTGTCTCGCTAACTTGTACTAGTCGAAACACTGTGCGTTGATCTGAACAAATTTTCTTGAGCACTCTAGATTAATTTATGTGTCTTATTGGAGGAATTTTGAGAAAAACTGAAATCCAATAAAAATACAAGTGTAGGCACGCAAATTCAAAGAATTCTAACGAATTATTGTATAAATATACAGGAATATAATAATTTTTAAGAAAATTTGAAATTAAATAAAAATTTATCTAAAACAAGTGGGCAAGTGTAAAGTTGAACGGGCGCACAGTTGGCTTTCTGTTGTTGTCATACGACCACAAAATACCAAACACCAATCGACCTGGAACAGACCTGTTAGAAACATTAGTTTGTAATACAACTGTATAATGCTGAAATACACGCTGGGATTCCGATCATAGCGACTCGTTTTTTGAGGTCTATATCAACAAATAAACCGAAATGGTTTCTTTTCAATACGATTTATCTTTGACCCAACCGACCCTATTAGCTAAATGTAATGAAATTCCAATGGAAGTAGTGGCTTCTATAATGGAGGGAGAAAGCCTAATTTTATATTGAATTTAAAATTTGATTGAATTGAAAACTGAGTTTTTTTTGTAGTGGTAAAACCTAGCTTTGGTGGTCCATTTGTGTAGGGGACTATTTCAAACAAATAGGTACGCCATAGACGAAATATAGTAAATATTACAATCAAAACTGTGGGTTATTCTTAGTCTATGCCAAAACACAGACCGGTGTCGGCCATTGTCAGTGATGTTCATGGACAGTTTGACAAACGAACAGACAGGTGAACGGAAAGGGTTAAATCTAATCAGAAAGCGATTCTGTGTCGATCGGTATACATTTTGTCGTGCCCATCAGTTATATTTTTGATTGTTAAATATGATAAATTAATATACGCCGAATAGTATATGATGTAGATTAAAAAAATTCATTTATAATTTTTTCTAATAAGAGTACAACATTTCAAAGTATATGCAAAAAAACTGTTTTAGAATTTTAAAAATAAGAAACGAATTTAAAACTGGATTACTTCTCTGATTACTCTTCTACAACAAAGTGGCGGGTGAATCGTGCTGCTGTACATATATATGGAGGTCGTTATTTAAAGATGTTGAAGTAGTTTTTTACCCAGAACTGAGCCGAAGATATATCCGTGTCAACAGCATTTAGTTCCAGCAAAATAAAGCAACTGCACACATAGTTAAACCGGTTAAGGCGGAGCTCTTACGAAAAATCCCAACCAAATTAATATCCAGAAACTCCAATTTTCGCTGGGTCCCAAGAGGTCACCTGGCCTGACTGCAAGATATGTACAAGCAAGAGATGTACAAAACGAAACCAAAAAATTTGACTGAATTGAAGCAGCCCATTTAAATAATATTCGAGGCGATTCCGCATTGAATAATTTTCTGATCATATGTGTGAATGAGCAATTGTATAAAATAAAATTGAATTTTCTATACAATAAAAAAAATAAATGAAATACATTGATTAAAATAAAAGTTATTTGAATTTCTTATTGTAGCACAATTGGTGTGCCACCCTGCATATAAAAAATATATAGAAAAAAAAATTGTGAATTGAAAATGTAATAAATACCTCAAAAATTGTGTCTTAAAAAAGAAGGAAGACGAGGGAAGAAAATTAAAAAATTTACAAAAATGCACTCCATTGTTGTTAAAAAAAGTTGATGTTAAAAAACTCAATTCTAAAAAAACAAGGTTTACGTTAAAAATTGTAAATATTCTAAAAAAAATAATAATAAAATATAACAATAATAATAATAAATAAGACATTTTTGAAAAGAAAATTAATAATTTCTTTTAATTAAACCGAAATCAATTTAAAACAATTGTTGAAAATGAAATCTATATGAAATTAACAGAAAAGACGAAGCCGGTCACGAGATGTTTCGGAAAGAAACATTTTTTTGAAATTTAATACAGTAATACTGACGGTAGGCGATGACTTAATAGAAGAAGCAGTACCGCTACCGAAACTTATTTCCAGTACGTCAGTTTTATTAGAAAAATATTTTTTTTTAATTCGAAAGTATTTTTAAAAATAATTTGAATTTTATATAGGTAATGAATTATACAGCGGGAAAATAGTACCGCAAATATTTTTTTTTTAAACCGCCAGTTTTTTTTAAACATTTGAACTTTTGTCTCAATTTTAGAACAATTCTAGAAATGTAAAAAACTGGACTTAAGTTGGCATATCTTGGGAACGTAACCTCTATTATTAATACCTTGACTTGGATCCAAAAATTGTATTCCATTAGAACTTACTAAGGACGAAGGACGTTGTTTCACTTAAAGCATCATCTCCGCAAACGTTTTGAAGCTCTTGATGGGCTTCAGCAGTTGTTTTCTTCGATTGAAAGAAGAAAATCAATACTTCCCGCATATGACGATTATTTGGCATAAAATCATACACATTTACACAACCAAAAGAATATGACGTCAAAAGAAAATCAATATTGTGTCGAGGCGGTATGTTTACCATATGCCTAAGCTTGGCTCATGACGTTTAGGTTGAGGCAGAATCGACTAGCACTTACAGCGGGCGTCATTTATTGCCAAACAGCGGGAACTTAGTTGCGCACCTAATATATGCTATAATCTTGCAAGTTATGGCGAGATATTCATGGCATGTATAAAAACTCTAAAACTGCATGCACCTAATAACCACAACAGGAGTTCGTATCACAATTAATCATCATCAGTTAAGCGATAAACTTCGATATCATAAATTATCACAACATAAAAACAAAAAATTGAATATCCTTTTTGAAGTATTGGATGAAGATGGTATTAAATTTTGCGCACAGCTCTATATTAAATTTCAAACTTCACTACCAAAGTTTTGAACACTAAAACGTTTCCATTTAAAAAGATGATTTTTCACTTTGAGTATCACGGTTGATGTAAAAAATGTATTTCATTTCAAGTCTTATTGATGTTTTAT
>JAHXMU010015255.1:0-11667 GCA_019455685.1 Philornis downsi
AATGAAAATGGCCCCTCTTATAAAACTACTTTGCCCACTTCAGAAGAAACCTTAATAAAGTGATAAAAGTATTAATTTTTTTTTAAATTCCTTACCTGCGGGGTGTTGTTTACAAGTCGTGATCAGTTGGTCGTGGAAATTGTGTCATGAATTGTGTCCCGCTAGCATGTTCTAGCCGAATCACTGTGATATGTTGATTAAATCGGTGATTTGCATAGTAGCTACCAGAAGAGGTGTTGTTATTTGACAACATTTCTCAGTTTTATAGAGAATTAGAAAACAATATAATGCACAAAAATGTAGATTAGTACAGTCAGAATGGGTGTGGAAATATCTTTCGTTTTCATTTTGGGATCCTACTTTTCCAAACACTGAACGTCTACCAACTTCGACTAAAGCTAATTCAACCGCACATAAAAAATTTTGAGATCCTACATTTCCAAACACTGAACGTCTACCAACTTCAACGAAATTTATTGCACCTTCACATAAAAGAATATATTGATTAAATTGATCATTCGTACGGGAGATACCAATGGAGGTGGGGCGAGTTGGCGGATTTTTTTAGATTGTATCAGCCATAATAAACAAATCTGACAGACAATAATTTTAAGTTTCACCAATCAACGAATATGGAATTACAGGGGAAAAGTGAATTTCTGAAATTCGAACAATTTGTATGGGTGAATACCATACATGAAGTAGACTTACATAGTCTATTTAAAGCCTCTGGTTACAATGTACCAAAATATTAGGCTGTGCCAAGTTTGCGGATGTTCCATGAAGACTTACAGCATTCATCTTGTCCACGAACTGGACAAAATGATGTAAGTTTTTAAAGTATACTAATATTTTAAAAGGTACATTAAGAAAATTTTGCGAAATATCCTTGTTGTTTAATCCTAACCTTAATTTAAACTTTTACTCATTGAATCTAGCCTGCTTCCTACGCTATGTAAAGAAAATAAAAGCTTTATATAAATTTCAAGCAATCACTTCCTGCTATAGAAATTTAAGACTGCAAAGGTTGCCTGACATTTTAGTTAAGTTTACTCTTTACCCAAATTATGCATTTTTATGGCGGCCACAACTAGTCTGCCTCTAACAAAACTAAACTGAAAATAGTAGAGCCAAATCAATAGAATGAACTTAACCGCAAACATTTCTTTACTGTTAAGAGTTTTATACAGCATATTTTTGTGCTTTCTTTTTTATTGAGGGAGTCACAAAAGTTGAAATGAAAATATTTAAACATTCCACAAATTGTTGGTTTCGTTCATAGCACAAATTGCTACTCTAACTTATGAACCTGCCACATTGCTGCAACTACTGCTGCTGCATATCAACCCAAACCATTTAAGGCAGTTTCTCTGTACTGAATTTTTGGCAATTTCAATTTGTCCAGCATTGTGGGCTATAGGATTCAGAGGAAATGCATGCATTTGTAGATCTTTTCCATTTGCATTCAAATGTCATCCAAGTGTCAATTAGTGTTAACTGGGGTTATTTCGGACAAGTTGCTGATGCTTTCACCATCACCGTCGAAAAGCACTCTGAGGTCTGAACGGTATTTACTGCCGTTCAGTTGCTCGAGCTTTCTTCCTTTCATCCTGCTTGACACTATAATGTAATGCAGGCTGAATCAAAATGTAAAGGCGTCTTTTGTAATGACCCATGAACTTTGCTGGCATTCACTTGTTATGCCATCATCAGAATGCAGTAATGACATTTTAAAGAAATTGTTTTAAATTTTATTGCAATTTTTAAGAATGGATAAAGTCCAAAACTAGCCGACAAGACGTGTAGATGGTGCCAGTAGTTTAAAAATTTTTTTTTGGTGAAAATTAGCAACCTTAGGCGCCACGTTGTTTAGTATTTTTACTTAAGCTATCAAAAGAAACGACCAAACGAAACGAACGAATTTGTGAACATGGGAAAAATTAGTCACCGTCAAGTAATTCAATATATCCAATTGAAAGGTCTCAGTCAAATCAGTACTAAATCCGAACTAGATTCTATTCTAGAGGAGTCTACTTCCTCGTTTACGATTGTAAAATATTAGGTAGCAGAGTGTAAACGAGTCTGGACGGGCTGCCAAGACTAACGCCGTGGTGGTTGACTAATTGAGGTGTCCACGCCAGACATGTTTAAGGAATTCCACAAAATGGTATTGAGTGATCATTGGATCATTGAAGGTGAGTAAGCTAGCTGAAATGATAGTCATTTCAAAAACTGCTATACATTGTATATTGACGAAGATTTGAGGATGAGAAAGCTGTGCGCAAGATGGATGCCGCGCTTGCTTTCAATAGAGCAAAAGCGGCATCGTGAAGATGTCTCTGTAGAATGTTTGGCGATGTTTTACTGCAATAAAACCGAATTTTTACGCCGATTTATAGCCATGGATCCACCACTTCGCATCTGAGACAAAATGGCAGTCAAAGCAGTGGATAGGAATGGGATAATCGTGTCCAAGGCAAGGTAATGGCGTCTACTTTCTTGGGGAGCGCATGAAATTATTTTTATTGATTATCTTCAGAAAGGAGAAACCATCAACTTCGTATTTATTGGAAGGTTTAGGTGATGAAATTTAATAAAAAAAAAGGCCACGTTTGAAGAAAAATAAAATATTGTTTCATTAAAACAATGCTCCAGTTCAAACATCCACTATTGCGATGGCCAAAACTAATGAATTAAAGTTTGGCATCATCATGCACCTTATTCACCAGATTTAGCTTCCTCGAAAAATTTTCTATTTTTAAACTTGAAAAAATTTTCCGTAGCAAAAGATTTGTCAATAATGAAGAGGTGGAGTCTGCGGTTTATGGCTATTTTGAGGAGACAGTTCTTACTATAAAGAGGGTATAGCAGCTATTGAATACCTACGGGAAAAATGTATCGAACTAAATATATTATGTTGAAAAATGAAGAAAATTGTTTCCCAACCTTTTTGTATCTTCTTTGTTAGTTCGGCTAGCTTTGGACTACCCTCGTAATGTTCAAAAAAGATGACGATGCAATGTGATGTGAGCTACAACAGGTGATAAGGATCTAAAATAAATAAGTAGGCTCTGAAAATTATAGATAAAAACCAAAACTCTGTACTTTGGTAAGAAAAACCACGCTGAGACAAATCCTGCTTCCATTGAGAAAGGCGCAATTTGTCTGTAATCAGTAAAGCTTCTGAAGAGGTAAAAAGTAAGGGTTATGGAACGGGAATTTCCTCCTGTGTGAACACCGATGGAAATGAGGCACCAGGTTCGGAGAGTTCTATGGAATTACGGAGAGAACATACTTTTAAGCTACAAGTAACGAGAGAAGAATCGTGTCAGTTATCGACTACGGCACAGATTTCCCAGTGCCGAGACAACTGAAAATAGCAGCGTCACAGCTTAAGAATAACATGTGCTGATCACCTGTATCGTTATGGTGATGTTCTGCAAAAAAATCTCCAAAACAAGATTTGACTTAATAAAAACCAGACAATTTACTAGAATTTGAGACAGCTATGTCATGTCTTCCAAAAGATCGATGCTAGAACATCGCGGTATCAGTCTTTTACCCTTCGCTTATGAGATTTTGTCAAGTATAATATGTGAGACCAAAGCCTACTATGTCGAAGCTGATTGAATATTTTCAGTACGGCTTTAGACTTTGTAAACCCACAACTGACAAGACATTCATACTACAGAGCCGCTCATACAGCACTTCTGATGTGTACGAGTATAACATGAGTTAAGGGCAATACTAAAATATTAGTCCAACTTTGCACTTTGTGACTTAAATTATCTCGTATCTCCGAGATCAAATATGAAATATTTTCAAGGACTTTTCAAGGATTTTATCGGCCCCTAAGCAGATTAGATATCATTAGATTTCTAAGCCAATTAGGATAAAGTATTATACAATTTGTTGACTTTCATACATTCATATTTCAAAAGAGCGTTTTATACAAACCTTAAAACAATGACAAATTATCTTTTCACAGTCAATTTCCTTCAGCCGATGCAAAACAAATGACGCTGAGGAGAATTTCACTAAGTAAACAATAAATTCAAGAAAAATCACATTAGCCGACCACTTATTAAGGGCTTAACGCGCCACTCTCAACGCTCAATTAAAAATGTCAATAACAACGAAGGCAAAGGCGTTGACCACCAACACTAACCCAATGTGGTGAAAGTGATGTGGTGTTGGCTGTGGTGAATTATGTAGGGACGCTAACATTGCCATAAGTCCACGAGAAAGATGTGCAACTAATTCACTTACGCTTTATTGGCACCCTGGGCCTTCAGGTGACCAACCAGTGTCAAACAGATAAAGATAAAGTGAAAAAATGTTATGATCTTAGCTGAATTTCCTTACAGCCACAACAAGGAAATCATAAACTCTCGACACAAAAGGGAAATACGGGTAAAATACCGAGCAGAGAATCAAACGCCACGTCCTTAGTAATGTTCCAGGAAATGAAATTGAAAAGGAAGATAAGGCAAAGAGAGAAAAAAAAACTTCATGTTTAATGTTTTTAATCACAAAATGCTTTAATGTCATTCTTAAGGGGAGGGTGGGAAATAAAATACAAAACTCCCTAAAATATGACAATCGTGAATATCTAATTATAAAAATGACATTTTAGTTATTCAACGTAACAACATTAAAACAGCAAAAATGACATTTGAGTAGGTGATAAATTATCACAGTAATCCCCTTGAGATTTGTTTTGTTATTACTTGAGTTATTATTATCACACATCCAAGACTCCATAAACAGCAACATCATATAACAGATAACAATTTACAACTATAACGACAATGACAAAGGATTTCACAACAAAATGTGTCAGATTTTTGACTTATGATAAATTATAGCAGCGGTGCTTTTCCTAGTTGATTTTTTTCTTTACTTTTTAAATAACAAAATATGTCGCTGGTTAGGATAAACCAATTAAATGTACATATATGTGTTTGTGTGATATTATGGTAAAATCAATCTTTGTCAGTGGCAGGCAAAGAATGCTATAAAGAAACCAGTACAGAAACTTCAATTAAGTGAACTGACTTACATACAAAATACCTTTACTCAATGCCACATTAATGTACATTAATGTACATCGCCCGAAGTACCAGAAGGGGCGTGTGGTAACTCAAAAAGTTCTTATCACTGTTGCCAATTAAAGTGCAGTAAAAGAAGCAAAGTTATAACTTCCCGAACTTAGTTAAATGCAACTTATAGTTATTTCAATTTACTTATAGATTATCATCTTTAGCTCAGAAATCATAAAGGAATCATCGATTTTTACCAAATCGGCTAATTTATATGTAAGATATCCTAAAGAAAGCGTTGAAATAGGTCATTTTCATTCGTAGAACTGAGTTTATCAAACGAACATCCCCAATAAACTAAGCAGAATTCAGTACATTTTAATGAAAGATACGAGGGCGGTCGCCAAACTAAACGAACTGGCTTACAGATAGATGGTGCATGTAGTTTGAAAAAAATATTTTGGTGAAAACTGACAACTTTCTAAAAAAAATGTTTTTAATTTCAAGGCGCCGCATTGTTTACTATTTTTATTTGAGCCATCAAAAGCAAAAGATCCCAGGGAATTTGTAAACATGCAAAAAATTAGACACCGTCAAGTAATTCAATATATCCAAAGATCGCAGTCCAATCAATATTAAAGCCGAGGTAGATTCTTCCCTGAGGGAGTCTGCTTCTTCGTTTACAACTGTAAAAAATTGGATAGCAGAGTTTAAACGAGGCCATACGAGCTACCAAGACAAGCACCGTAGTGGTCGACCAATTACGGTGTCCACGCCAGACACGTTGGCTGAAAGCGCGTGAGCTAGCTGAAATAATAAGCATTTTATTCATCGTATATTTACCGAAGATTTGATGATGAGAAAAAACAAAAACAGTTTTGTGAAGATGTTTTAGTAGATTTTTTGGCGATGTTTTACCGCTCCGTTTGATACCTCCCATACAAATGACAGATTTAGCCAACATATTCTAACTTCCATTACTTTCAATCGGTTATACCAAACTGAAAAAAATTTGTTAGATATTTTGCGTTTGATAAACTAAATTCTACGAACAAAAATAGGTGATATTTTCAAACCCATTCTGATACCTTCCTTACAAATAGACCAATGTATGGAAATTTCCACTGCAATCCACAATTTTTTTTTTTTTTATTTATTTATTTATTTATTTATTTATCAATTTTGAGATGATCTAGCACAACAAGATTAAATCTTTTATATTACAGTGCTAGTGGCATAAGTTATAATATCACGATGTACATAATTTAAGCAAACAAAACATATATTTATTTATTTATACTCTTAATACACTATTAATGAATTTTATTGTTAGTTATTTTTATTCATTCATTTAATTTTATTGTAATTAAGTTCAATCTTTATAAAGTGTAGCTAGTTTCGTTTAAATTTTAATGCGTTGCTCAATATTTGAAGCTGAAAAGGAAGAGCGTTCCAAAGACGAACAGTACATATATATAAAGAATTGCCTTTCTGAGATACGGGTTCTATAAATTTGTTGTATAATTTTTTTACCTCTATTGGACATGGCAAAACGTATTCTTTGAAAAAGATATTTTGGCTCACTTGAGACTATAATCCTTTGCATTAGTAATAGACTTTTAAATTTCAATAAATTTTCGAAGTTCATATTAAATATTTGGTAAGAATAAGCAGAGATTCTATCATTCCGTTTTTTATTGAAGATATACCTTGCTATATTATTATAGGCAACTTTGAGTTTGCGCGAATCCGTACTATCACAGTTAAAAAAGATTTCACATCCATAAGTGATGGAATTAAATAGCTTTTCGCTAGATGCATGCGTATATCAAACGGTGTTGAATGTCTGACAGCCCATAGATTTCTTAACATGCAATGTACCTTACCAACGACGCTATTTATATGATTTGACCAAGTCAATTTGTCATTGAAAATTACTCCCAAGTTGGATGAGGACTTAACAAACTTAATTGGCGTGCTGTTAAGTTGCAATGGGAACAGTTCACTTTCTATAATTTTCTTGTTTGAAATAATCATATATTTAGATTTGGAAGGATTAAGACTTAGTTCATTTTGACATGCCCATTTGTATACTTTTTCCAAGTCTTCGTTTATTTTTTGAGCACAGCTAGAAATATTGTTTTGTTCTGTACTGCAGTAAAGTTGCACATCATCGGCATACATTTGTATTTTACAATGATTTAATACATTTGGTAAATCATTTATATATATGCGGAAGAGAAGTGGTCCCAATATGGATCCTTGTGGCACACCTTTATGAATGCTTAACTTGTTGGAGAAGATGTTGTTATAAAAAACGCATTGCGATCTTTTGCTAATATAGGAAAAAATGAGTTTACAGGCTGTACTACTAAAGTGAAACTGCCAGGCGAGTTTAGTGATGAGTATAGAATGGCTTACAATGTCAAAAGCTTTGCTGTGGTCTAGAAGTACTAAAGTTGAAATCAAGTTACAA
Organism: Philornis downsi; assembly: GCA_019455685.1. NCBI lineage: Eukaryota > Metazoa > Arthropoda > Insecta > Diptera > Muscidae > Philornis > Philornis downsi. Next base: position 7,519 of record JAHXMU010015255.1, read on the forward strand.
TCAATTGCCTTTCTTAAGTCTTCTACTACATCAATAAGCGCAGTGGTACAACTTCTTTTTGGTCTAAAGCCGGACTGTCGTTGTGTTAAGAGATTTGCTGTTTCAATATAATTTGACATTTGATGGTACATTAATTTCTCTAGAACTTTTGACAAATAAGGGAGTATTGCAATGGGCCTAAATTCGTTATTTGATTTTGGTATGGGTATGATTTTAGCTAACTTCCATGCAGTAGGATATACTGATTTTGTTAGGATAGTGTTAAAGATAAAAGTAAAGTATGGTAAGAGTTTTGGAAGCAAAATTTTAATGAACTTAGGACTAATTTCATCAATGCCCACAGCATTTGATTTAACCGATAAAAAACCGGCCAGTACTTCTGACTGATCGACACAGCTGAAAGAGAATAAATTTTCCCCTCTCCTACTACCACTAGGGGTTGCTTCAATGACTGGTAATGTATTTGTTTTAACAAAAGACCGATTAAGGCAATTGACATCTATATCCATTCTAATATTTTGATCCCTCTTTTGCCCAATCCCAATTCTTCGAATTTCATTCCACTTGGATTTGCTAGAGATTGCGGTAGAGAATTTATCCTTGTGATACTTTGCCTTCGCAATTTGTATTATTTTCACTACTTCACGTCTGGCAGTTTTGTATAGAGAGAAGAGAGCTGGAGTTTTAAATCGTTTCCATCTTTTATAGCAAAAATTTCTTTTTAGAATTAAATTTTTAATATTGTTGTTGAACCAAGGCTGTTGGTTGTGCTTAATGACTTTATGTCTCAATGGAACACATTTAACAAAAATGTCCATAATATATTCATTCATAAATGAAACTTGCTCGTCAGAACTTTCAAGATTATAAATCATGTCCCATTGTACATTTTCAACACATTCATAGACCATATCGTAATTTATTTTGTTTAAGTCATAGTAACTAACTGGTGATATATTATCGTCTAGGCGTGTATCATATATTAGAAATATTATGTCATGTTTTGAAAAACCGGACGACGATAGTTGATCATAAAGCAAAACTTTATCCTGTCGATTAACGAGAAACAAATGAAGAAGTGTATTGGCAGTTTGCGTAAAGTGGGTAGGTATAGTTTTATTTACAGAATATAGACTAAGAGTTTGCATTGTATCAGTTAATATATTTTCCCTTAAAATATTACTATTAAAATCGCCTGCTAGTACTATGTCACTATATGATAAGGATATGTCTTCCAACATTGTTATTAGATTATTAAATGGAGTATTTCGATTCGGTCTATATATACAGCCAATAAGCATTTTATTGCTACCAGAGGTTAGGACCTCCATGAATAAAAATTCCAATTGACTTGAGCAGTCAGATTTTAGTTTAATGGAACATTTTATTCCATATCTAATATAAATACAAACTCCACCTGCATTACTTTCTCTATCTGCTCTGTGTAGTGTAAATCCAGGTAAATGATAAATATTATCGTGAACTTTGGTATGAAACCATGTTTCTGATATACATATAATGTCTACCATGGATGTCTACCATGTAGTCTGAATTAATCACATTTTTGTCAATTATATTGTTTTATAAAATAAAATGTGAGAAAATCATCTGAGTACTCACGCCCTCTCCTCAAATTACAAATATTTAACTTACTCGTATGTATTCCTAAATTAAAGATAGTCATTCAATTGCAAAATATTCTGCATATTTGGACACGTATCAGGCATTTGGTATTGCACATTACCCTTGTTCGCTAACCACATACTAATTAGCCGTTTGTAGAAGGAATGAAGGTATATTATATACCGTATATATCGCTTAATAAGAAATATTATTCCATTATATTTAAGTTTAGGTATCATAATTTGCCATGCCTCTTCTTACGCTACCTTAACTTCTGCAGCAACAACTTTGGGTGAAGGTACATGTAAATCAGTTTACTTGAATAAAATTTCGTACCGCCCAGCAAAAAAGTGAAAGTCATTCCAGAGAATAGTAATTTCGTAGCTTCAACAAATACTATCAGAGCATATTTTCGCTTCTTGGTAAGCTCTTTTTAATTACATCAAAAGGATCTGTAAAATAGAGGCCGTTGTAAGAATGTTAAACATTTTTCATATTTTGTTTTCGAATTATGTTTTTTTTTCATTCATTTTCTTTATTGGATCTTTCTTTCGAAATTTACAATATGTATTCAAATCTTAATCCTATCTTAAACTAAAGTATCCTGCCATTGCCGGATCTTGTTTTTGGCGAGCAGAACTGTTTATCACCGGACCAAGTCTAGCGTGTCCTTTCTTTTTAGCCGTATATGACCGGGAAAATGTTGAAGGTTTTGAGCGAGTGGGTTTGAGTGGGAGGACAACTTCGATACATATGACCTGTTTAATTTTTTTATTTCCCCGGAAATATAAAGAATGTTTAAATCTTTGTGTATATTATCATTCCTAATATACCATGGGGCACCACAAATTTGGCGCAGTATTCTTGACTGTCCTCTCTGTAGCTTATTTATGTTAGAAGCCGATGCCGTTCTCCACAACTGGATGCCGTATGTCTATATTGGCTTCAATATGGTTTTGTAGTTGGTGATTTTATTTTTCAAACTAAGAGTAGACTGGGAGCCAATAAGCCAGTGGAGTTGAGCCATTTTTAATTTAAATTTTATTATTTTTGAGTCAATGTGATTTTTCCAGGTGAGACGTCGGTCAAGGTGAATACCCAAATATTTCACATGGTTATGAACGGGTATGGTACTATTGTGAATAGTGAGGGCTGGGCAATTGTTCTGCCTAAGAGAGAATGTAACCTGTATACTCTTAGTGGCATTTACTTTTATCTTCCACTTTTCAAGCGAAGATTCTAATGTACATTAGAATCGAATTATGTGAATTTGGCTTTATTGCATGAGAAGTTTCCGGAAAACGTAATTTCATGTTTTGGTGACGTCAATTGGCCATTAAGATCATGCGATTTGAAGCCGTTTGGACTTTTTTTTGTGAGGCTACATCAAAGACCGTGTTTACGTGGATAATTTCCAAACGTTGAAGCATTCGAAAACCAACATTAATTAAGTCATCGCCGAGATACCGTCTGAAATGTGCGAAAAAGTGGTCGAAAACTACCTCAAAAAGAATCCATAGGCGATCATTTAAATGACATTATATTAAGTGTGCAACTAAGTCCTCTGTTTTTTTTTATAAAAATGCAACTTTATTATGAAAACCAGTTTTCAAATGATTGATTAAAAGTATTTCCCATCGCTAGCTACTACTATTCCCCATCTTTCTGACAAAGTCCGAATTCCGTCACGGCAAACTGTTCACCTTTTGAGGCTATCCACGAATCTAGCCATTCCTTGATGTCGTCATATGAGTGGAACTGCTGGTCAGCCAGACCGTGTGCCATCGAACCGAATAAGTGATAATCGGTTGGCGCAATATCTGGACAATATGGCGGATGGGGTAAGACTTCCCATATCAGCGTTTCCAGATTGGTTTTAATGGGCTTGGCCGGGAGTTGTCATGCTGAAGAATCACTTTTTCGTACCTCTCCGCGAATTGTGCGCATCTCTCGCACAGAACTCGGCTCAATCACATTAATTGAAGTCGATACCGATTCCCAGTGATGGTTTCGCTTGGTTTCAACAACTCGTAATAAATAACACCAACCTAGTCTCATTAAATACAGATCATAAACTTCGCAGCGCGAATATTCGACCAAGGCGACGACCTAGAAGTATAACCGGACAGCCGTCATGACTTTATTTCTTTGGATTGCTGCAATGAATCCATTCTTCATCACCCGTTACAATACAATGAAGAAACCTCTTCTTTTTTTGTTGCTGAAACCCCTTCCTTTTTTGTTGTTCACGACGCTCAACGTCCCTTGGTTTCAGCTTGCAAGGAACCCAATTTCCTTGCTTTTGAATCATTCCCAACGCATGCAATCACTTGGAAATGACTTAGTAGGTAGCTCCTAATACTAAAGCAAGCTCTACCTTCATTTGACAGGGATCCCCATCAAGCAAAGACGTCAATTCAGTGCCTTCGAAGATTTTTCGTTTTCCTTCACGCGAGCGGTTGGCAACATTAAAACCACCTTCTTTAAGGAGACGGAACCAATCTTGACTCGTTATTTCACTTAAAG
>JAHXMU010015272.1:0-13149 GCA_019455685.1 Philornis downsi
CAGATACTTTTTTTTTATCAAAAAATAATGCGCACTCAATCAGCGTAAGAAAAACGTTTATTTTTTGCATCCTATACTCGTATATTGAAAAACTATTTTATGAATGAAAAAGGTAATGTGATATTTTTCAAAACTAAAAATATGACACAACGCGACGGTAGATCTCCAGGGGAAAGAGGATGATTGTACCAGCGATGGAAAATAAAATTTTCCACACTGTAGTCGATTATACTGACCACAGCGCCAAGGTAAATAATAACAATACGAAAGCGGTTCCAAAACTAGACGACCTGACTTATATAGGGTGGCGCATAAGTAACGTTAAGGTTTGATCAGTGAATACATTTTTTGTTCAAGTTTTTGTTTATCGTCTCTTTACAGAATTAACTAAATAATACTTGGGAAATTTATGATGGAAAGGCTCAGTACAGAACAAATAACCAAAGTTGTTCAAATTTACTTTGAAAGTCAGCATTCGATTATTCGGATCATATCGAAATTTCTTTCATGTTCGAAATGCTTCTAGCGCTCCAACAATTTACCGATGGCTTCAGCGTTTTGGGCAACAATGGGCTGTCTGTGATCTTCTGCGTGCTGGAAAATCTCTTGCAGTTTGAAATGAAGTGACCATTGCTCGAGTGCAAGGAAGTATTGAGGAAAATCCCGAAACTTCCACCAGGCGACGTTTTCAGCAATTAGAGATGTCTAGGCGGTCTTAGCAAAGAATTTTACATATGCTACATCTTTTCCCATATAAGATGCACGTTCACTAGTTAAAACCAAATAATGCACAACAACACATTCAATATAGTCGCCGGTAACGTTACTTATGCGCCACCCTTTAGATAATGCCAATAGGTTGAAACAATTATTTTGGTAAAAAGTGGCAACCTTATAAAGCATATGTTTTAAGTCTCAAGTCGCCACGTTGTTTAGTATCTTTATTAGAGTCATCGGGGTTTTGATGATGAAATTATGGAGAAAAGACCACATTTGGCGAAAAATAAAGTGTTATTTCATCAAGCCGATACTTCAGTTCACACATCCACTATTGCGATGTGCCAACATTTGTGAATTAAAATTCGAATTGCTTCATCATGCACCTTATTCGCCAGATTTAGCTCTATCGGACTATTTTCTATTTCCAAACTTGAAAAATGGCTCGGTGTTAAAAAATTTACCCGCAATAAGAGAGTGGAGTCTGCGGTTGATGGATATTTTAAGGAGTTTGACAATTATTACTATACACAGGGCATAGAAGCTATTGAATATCGTTGGAAAAAGTGTATTGAGCTAAAACGAGATTATGTTGAGAAGTAAAGAAAATTTTCCCAACTGTTTAATGCCATCTTTGCTAGGTCCGCTAGTTGTGGGGTCACCCCCGTATATGGCGATATAAGAAGCAATACAATAAGATGCGATCACTAGCTAATAATAAAACCTGGATAATTTAGTGGTCATTTTTAATATATTTCGACTCTAAAGGTTTTCATTCGTGAATAACCCGCTTTCGGAATTTCTCATAAAAAATACGTTTTGGGGCAGTGATTCTTTGATTTTACATTTTGCCCAAAACAGTCTTTCGAGAGTAGTTAAATTCCACTTATTTGTTTTCTTCTCAATCTGTCATATAATTTGTATTTATAACTTCTTCCCAAATGTGTCTCATGACTCTCTAAACTGATTGAACGATGTCCGCCTGTCTGACTGGCAAGCTAGGTAAATGTTTATAAATTTTATATTCTATCGACCTGGTACTCTCTATAAATTAAACGATTTACTGAAATTTAATTTCACTCTTATAATTCCTATTTCGTAAATTTGTACTTTCATAATGGGGGCAAAATTTAAAAATAAAATCAATTGATCAACCATGCCCATCAACTTGGTACCTTTCACATAAATGACTAATTTGAACTATATTTTCTTAGATCCATATTTTTAATTTAGTTGCGCTGAACGTCAAGTGAATGCTATACTTGCATTTTAGAATGAAAACAGACTACATTATCACGCTCTACTGGAATCTACCATAAAAATGTAGCGATTTACCGAAAGTAAGTCTCTCCCCTGTAATTTGTAATTGCCAGTGTGCGGTAATCTATATGTTAGTCCATTATATTGTTTTATAATGATTCAGAAAATTTGAAAAACAAAACTGAATGGATAACCACGCTCTTTCTGGCACCTACAACACAAATTTCCCAAATTAACCCATATATTCCTGAGTTTATATTTAAGATTTATATTTAAGATTTCACTAAATTCAGTACAATTCCCCAGACGTCTGTCGTTTAGCAGAATTAATTCCAAGATTGAAAGTGGATTGCAATGCCACACCCTTTAAGATACCTCCCATGCAAATTTGATTTGGTACCTTCCATGCAAATTTGATTTGATTTGGTTATCCATTTTTCGGCTCCAAATGTAAGGTTAAATAAAACACACATAAAGCTATGATTTCGATGAATCTTTTATTTCTTATAATGTAAGTGTAAGTGTAAGTGTATTTCATCTACGAAATACACTGTCACTTAAATGACCGCCTCTGGACTGGTTGCAGCAGTGAATCCTTCTGAGGTAGTATTCGATCACTTTTTCGCACATTTTGAGCGGTATCCCGGCGATAACCTGACTAATGTTGGTTTTCAAATGCTCCAAAGTTTGGGGATTATTCGCGTAAACACGGTCTTTGACGTAGCCCCACCAAAAAAGTTTAACGACGTCAATTCGCATTATATCGGTGGACAATTGACATCGCCAAACCGAGAAATTACGCTCTCTGCAAACTTCTCATGCAATAAAGGCAAAATCGATCATGTTGTGTGGCTCGTGGCAGTCTGTAAGGATTCTATTTGTATCCATAGACTATAATAAAAAAAAAAAAAAAAAAAACAAAATCACATATCGTCCAGCTCATAATCTTCCGTTGCAGGCCAAAAAAAAATCAGTTATCATACGGTCATAGCACTATGAATTGACGATGACGGTTCCTCCAGCGTCATTTTCGAAAAAATACGGTCAAATAATTTGCCACTCAACAAGTTCTGGAAAACCCGATTTTTTTGTGGTGTCAAAATTTCCGGTCTGGCAAGGCTGTCAGCTGTTAAATACCTGTCATCTGAAGTGTCATTTATTTGGTGAAAGGTTTGCCATTTACGAATATGGATCGTTTAACAACCGAAACCGTGGATTTTAGATCGAAAAAAAAAACTTTTTTTAGCAATGAAGCTCCTTTCTTACTCGGTGGTTACGTCAACAAGCAAAATTGTCGCATATGGTGCTCGAACAACCCAGAAGTGATTGTGGAAAAGCCATTGCATCCAGAAAAAGTGGCTGTTTGGTAAGCATTATGGTCTGGAAGTGGAATTGGCCCAGAAGGGGTCATTTAAATGATATTGTATGTCGTACATATTGGCACAGACGAAATAAATAAAAGAAATAAAAGTTTCATCGAAATCATAGCTTTGTGTGTGTTTTAATTTAACTTTACTTGAAAATGAAACAAGGATAAACCTGTAGAACAAATCAATTCATAAATCGCATTATAGCAGGTGATGCATTTACGACTTTGACATGCAAATCAGGCAACAAACTTCGGAATGGTGCCTTCCAATTGAATAGTCGACCAAAAGTCAAATTAACGTCGACCTTTCTCTGGGATTACTGCTGCGTTGTGCTATGGGAATTTGTGGTTGAGGGCGAGATTTGTGGAAAGAAAATGTATGGATTTGCGCCACGTTAACGCACCATCTTACAGGCTATCATTGTAAGTAATTTTCTGTTACAACCAACACATTTAACTGATGATCTTTTTAAAACTTTAAAACTTTTAAAAAATTAGCACATAGAAGCATTCGATTTCAGTCAATAGGAAGCATAAAAGTTATCTTTTCTACGGTGGGAATTGAAATCTTTTGTCAGAAAATGCGTTTGAATGATTCGATTGGATTGGATTGGATGATTGGCTTATTTGTTGGAATAAGTGAATTATTTCGGAAACGGCCTACTTTGGAAGTGATACAATAAATTGAATTAGTAATAGAAAATGTATGTTCTATGGACCGAATCCCGTTTCTGTTGTGACGGAATGGTTACATATAATATTTTCTATTATAGGGATCCAAGAAGTAATGAATTTGTAATTTATTTTTCGTTATTGAGTGCTGTTATTTGCAACATCTTAGCCATGTATCATGCTGACCTTGTGATCTATTCTGAAACCTAATTTCTGGAAAAAAGTTTACTTTTGCTGTTAAAATATCTTGCATTTCCAACTTTTTTTTTTATCTGTTCTTTGTCATCCGCTACTAAGCATAGTTGGCTACAATTACATTACTAATTAATTAATTATTGTTTGTTTAATTAATTAATTAAATAATTTACTAGAGTTGATATAACGAACGTCTTACACCACCGCCGAATTATTGCATAATTAAAATTTAAATTTAATATTCAATTCTTATTTGTTTGCAGGTCTCATAACAATTTCTTCAAAATAAAAATAAGCATGTCCACCCGAATTTCCATTCATGGGCTACCCAGCATTGTATTGATTTACCTCTTCATATTTGTGCGGCAGCTATGGGCCACCTCAGTGGATGAACTCGAGCGCCATCACATGCGCGGAGGCCTGCACATACCCTGCTTCTTTTTTCAAACCGTCAACATCACAGCAGATCAGAGATTTGCCAATGGATCGTACTTGCACGATGGTGTTATGATACCACATCAATACATCGGTGTCTACAATTACATATACAAAGACGCTGTGACACCGATCCGGGTAAGCCCTCATTTGCGAGGTTGCATATGCAAGGTGAAACCCTGCCTCAATTTCTGTTGCCCTTATGGGCAAACGCACAACGGCACGGAATGTGTGGACTCCACTGAAAGCTTTGAGTGGCCGCGGACTGTGAACATGACACTGTCAAATGGTTCGGAGAGAACTGTGGACATTTTTCAGCAATATGCGCTGGTGAGTTCTCGGCCCTGTGACAATATGTTTGCTTTGGATCCAACCAGGGAGCCAGACGATGCGTGGAAAATATTTAAGGTGAGTTAGAAGGGTTTGAGAGGGGCAGACAATTTTGTATAATTTTATAAATTGAAGTTGAAAGCAACATTTAAACAAAACTTCATATTATATAATTGGCAAATTTTATTAGATTTTTGTTTTCGAAGGGAAAATGCGATAAAAGATTATATTATAAGCAATTTTTCCGTAATAGAACGGATTTATTTAATCATTTAAAGCGCGATCGAAGTGTCATTAGCCACATTGTCTTCCAACTTAAAGATCTTTTATCATTTATAAAGAACAGAATGGCTATTGTAAAAATAAAGTTGTTGGTATTTTAAAGTCTGGTACTATTTTTAAGGTTAACCTAGAACTGCTGTGTGCAAAACTTAGTGAAAAATCTGATAATTTGGCACCTTAAGGTGAAGATTATGAAATTTAGTATCTCCTATATAAATAATTGCAAAATCTAGATTGTAATGTGCAAATGTTGGCATTACCCCAGTTGGATCTCATCGTAAAATTGTGAAAATTTGAGAAAAATCCAACAGCTCCACTCTTGACAAATCGGGAGATGCCCAAAATGACCAATTTCGGGGGAAAATAAGAAATTAAGAATTTTTGTTTCATTTAGCAAAATGCAACCGAATGTGAAGAGGTGTTAAAATGAAACACGGGTACCTCTGAGTGGAGGTCTTTTGGCTTCCAATAAGGTATATATGAGGGTGATCCCAAAACTAACCAATCCGACATATAGATGATGCCAGTAGTTTGAAAAAAAAATTATTTAGGTAGAAGGTGACAACCTTATAAAACTTATGTTTTAAGTTGCAAGACGCCACGTTGTTTAGAATTTTTAATTAAGCCATCTTAAAATGATCAATCTCAGTGGATTTGTAAACATGGAAAAAGTTGGTCACCGTTATGTAATTCAATATACTATTTGGCAGATCTCAGTCAAATCAATATTAAAGTCTAACTAGATTATACTCTGGGGGAGCCCCTGATCCTTCGTTTACGACTGTAAGATATTGGGTAGCATGGTATTGGATGATCGTCGATAATAGGCTAAAGGTGGAGTAGCTGCAATGATAGGCATTTCAGAAAGTTCTATACATCGTATACTGACCAAAGATTTGAAGATGAGAAAGCTGTGCGCCAGATGGGTGCCGCGCTTGCTTTCAATAGGGTAAAAACAGTGTCGTGAAGATGTTTCAGTAGAGTGTTTGGCGATGTTTTACCCCAATAAAGACGAATTTTTGCGTCAATTTATAACCTTGGTGGAGACATGGGCTCACAACTTCACACCTAAGGCAAAAGCACAGTCAAAACAGTAGACTAAACTGGAAAAATCTTATCCGAAGGAGGTGAAGACGGTTCCATTTGCAAGCGAGATCATGGCGTCTGTTTTTTGGGATGCGCATGGAATTATTTTTATTGATTATTTTCAGAAAGGAAAGACCATTAACAGCAAATATTACGCTAATTTATTGCAACGTTTAAGTGATGAAATTATGGAAAAACAGGCCGCATTTGGCGAAAAAGAAAGTGTTGTTTTATCAAAACAATGCTTCAGTCCACACATTCACTATTGTGTTGACCAAAATTAATTAATGAAAAGTGGAATTGCTCCATCACGTACCGTTTTCGCCATTTGGCTCCTTTTTTTAGCTTTAGCTTTAGCTCCTTCAGACTATTTTCTATTCCTAAACTTGAAGAAATGGCTCGGTGGTAGAAGATTTGCCAACAAATAGTCCTTCTGACTATTTTCTATTTGCAAGCTTGAAAAAAATTGGCTTGATGTCAACACATTTGCCAACAGTGAAGAGGTAGAGTCTGCGGTTGATGACTATTTTAGGGAGTTTGATAGTTCTTGCTAAAAGCAGGATATAGACGTTAGTGAATATCGCTGGAACAAGTGAGTCGATCTAAAAGGAGATTATGTTGAAAAATAAAGACAAATTTTCCCAATATTTTTGGTGTTTTCTTTGTTAGTTGAGTTAGATTTGGAACTACCCTTGAATACCCACTTCCTTGGCTGGGTTTCTGTACAAGTCTTCGCAGACATAGTTTTGTAATGGCTCCCAAACTAATTTGATCTGTATGTGATCATGTTTTTAACCCATCTGTAGTAATATTTTTTATTTACCATCCATTAATTTCACTCTACTCGACTCTACCCAAAGGCTTTTGCGTCCGATATATTTTTTATTATTGGGCTTATTGTGAGAAAAACGCCAAAATATTGAATTTCTCATTTTATACAAAAATGTGTACTTTTTGTCGGCTCCTGTGTCAATCGTTGGATCTCGAGCGTATCCACAATTTTGGTGAAATCCTTATAAATATGAGGATTTGCTGATATTTATATAAAGATGCCTACGAAAATAAAAGCCATAACCATTGATCAAATAAGCCCTAACCAAAAATTCCTAGTTTTTCCCCCTAAGTTTTGCAGAAAGTATAAAAATGTTAGACCAAAATTCAAATCAAAATTCAAAAATTCAAAATTCCGAAGATGAATTTTCGTCTTATGTAAGGAAAGAGAACACTTCGTTTTAAATGAAAATAATTGGGGAAGATTTTTCACTTATCAGTCATTTATTTCAACCTGGGTATACGAAATTTCTGTTCCAAATGATCAGGTTTAGGCGATTATTTTTAGTTTTACGTCATACCCGAATCTTGCTAGATATTAAAATCTAACCTTAAACTAAGCATCCTTTCCGTTCTCTCTTTCAGAATGGAACAGTGCTTCGCGAATATGATGGCTCATATGTCAGTGATACGGAATTTTGTATGGTGCCCACCAGAGCCAATGACTCCAACATCACTTGGTATTTAAATCCGGCCTTTTGCAACAGTGATGACTCGTATGCCACCATGAAAATGATTAACGCCTATGCCATGTTATTCTCGATACCATTCATGATGTTGACCATCGTTGTCTATCTGTTCATACCGGAGCTGCGTAATCAGCATGGCAAGTCGTTAGTAAGCTATTTGTTTGGCCTCATCGTGGGCTATTCCATGTTGTGTATTAATGCCTTCCACCCTGACACGGATGTCTTTGGATTGTCTTGCAAGATTATAGGTAAGTGGCAGAGACAGTTTGTGGGTGATTAAATATGAGTTAATTCTTTTTATCATTTATAGGTTACACAGCATACTATTCCTTCATGGCGGCCTTCTTCTGGCTGAGTGTCATCAGTTTCGATTTGTGGCATAACTTTCGCGGCACAAAGGGCGTAAATCGTTTTCAGGAGAAGAAACGCTACCTGGTCTATTCTTTGTATTCCTGGGGTATCCCGGTATTTTTCTTGGCCGGCACCTTCTACATACAGGAATATGTTGATATGCCGTATGATTTGAAGCCGGGCATTGGCGGTGGAGAGTATTGTTGGATTAACAGTGAGTACAAATTTGTTACTGTTTATATAGGGGGGAATGAAACAATTCAAAGTTAATTTAAATTAAATTAAAAAAAATAAATCAGATGTCTAAATCTTCAGTGTTTACTTAAGACAACATTAAACAGATATAAATTACGTAGAAAAGTTAACAAAAGGAAAACAAAAATTGTTGAATTGCGGAATTGTGTTCAAATAGACGCTCTTCAATATACAAACAATTATGGCAATATTAAGGAGATGAAGAATATTATGTTTAATTTTCCTGCAGCTTGAAGCTGAGGAAAACTTTAGCTTGAAGCTGAAGAAAACTGCATCTTTTCATTGAAATATCTTCCCATATTTTGCATAAATAATCCAATGTGAATTTATTGAAACTCAATTCACACTTAGTGAAATATGACAGTCCCACAGAAGAAAGCGTATGACGAAAATGTTACTACCTATACAAGGACGGTCCCAATTCTAGATTCCAGATTCTACTGTGGGGGAGGCTGCTCCTTCGTTTACGACTGTAAACTATTGGGTAGCAGAGTTTAAACGAGGCCGTACGAGCTGCCAAAAGGAACACCGTAGTGGTCAACCAATTAAGTTGTCCATGCCAGACACGGTTAAAAAAAGCCACAAATGGTATTTAATGATCGTCGGCTGAAGGTCCATCAGCTAGCTGAAATGATAGGCATTTCAAAAAGTTCCACACATCGTGTGGATGCATGCTTTCAATGGAGCAATAACAGCGTCTTGAAGATGTTTAATTAGAGTGTTTGGCGATGTCTAACCGCAATTAAAACGAATTTTTGCGTCAATTTATAACCATGGATGAGACATGGGTCCACCACTCCACATCTGAGACAAAGGAACAGCCAAAGCAGTTGACTAGAATGAGAAAATCGTGTCCAAAGAAGGCGAACATGGTTTCGGCCAAGGTCATGTCGTTCAACTAATTGAGACGTCCACGCTAGACGCGGTTAAGAAAACCCAAAATGTATTGGATGACCGCCAACTGAAGGTGCATCAGCTAGCTGAAACGAAAGGCATTTCAAAAAGTACTACATATCATATGTTGAGCGAAGATTCGAAGATGAGAAAGCTGCGCGCAAGATGGGTGCTGCGCTTGCTTTCAATAGAGCTAAAACAGCGTAATGAATATATTTTGGTACAGAATTTGGCAATGTTTCACTGCAATTAAACCGAATTTTTGCATCGATTTATAACCATGGATGAGACATAGGTCCACCACTTCACACCTAAGACAAAGGACCAGTCAAAGCAGTTGACTGGAATAGGAAAATCGTGTCCAAAGAAGGCAAAGTCATGGCGTTTGGGATGCGCGTGTGATTATTTTTATTAATTAGCTTCAGAAAGGAAAAACCATCAACGGCAAATATTATCTAATTTATTGTTATTATGGAAAAAAGGCCTCATTTGGCGAAAAAGAAAGTGTTGTTTTATCAAGACCATGCTTCAGTTCACACATCCTCCATTGCGTTGAAAAAATTAATTAATTAAAAGTAAAATTGCTTCAAAATACAACTCATTCGCCAGATATAGCTCCTTCGTACTGTTTCCTATGTGCAAACTTGAAAAAATGGCTCAGTAGTAAAAGATTTGCCAACAATGAAAAGGTGGAGTCTGCAATTAATGGCTATTTTAAGGAGTTTGACAGCTCTTGCTGTAAACAGGCTATAGAAGCTATTGAATATCGCTGGAAAAAGTGTATGGAGCTAAAAGGAGATTGTGTTACAAAATTAAGAATAATTTTCCCAATTTATTTTTGTGTCTTCTTTGTTAGGTCGACTAGTTTTGCAACCGCTTTCGTAACCCAGAGTGCCGAAAGTTGATAGACATTTACTATGAACCCATGGAGATGTTCCTGCATATTACGTCGTTGGCCTGAGAGCTGCACATAAGAGGACAATTTCGAAAGAAAAGTGGAAATTAAACTGCAATATTTGAATGACAGAATGAATGAAAATGCATAGAGACACAGTAAAAGTGTCATCAAACTTCATTGTTGATCAAACCTTCTTATCAATTTCGAAAGAAAAGTGGAAATTAAACTGCAATATTTGAATGACAGAATGAATGAAAATGCACAGAGACACAGTAGAAGTGTCATCAAACTTCATTGTTGATCAAACCTTCTTATCAAGCCGAACAACATTTTTGTAGTCCGGGTTATCTGACTTATTGGCTTATATTTTTTTTATTTTTTTATTTACTTATTTACGGCCTATTTGATTACACAGACCAACATTTTACAACACAAGCTTGAAATTTTGAGGCCTGAATTTCAGTTCTAAAAAAGTTTTAATAATGATTTTCATAATAATAGTAATGACAGTGTTAACAACGAATATGGAGAGAGATAGGATATAAAATGTGTAGCATCAACAATTTATAGTGAAATATAATAATTCAACGAGCAAGACATTACGAGCTTCTTAAATCCAAAACGTGATAGTGAGAATCTTCTGTGTTCATATGGAATTATTGAATTTCATAATCGTATAGTACGAAATCGAAAAGACCACCGCATTATTAGCGTTCGTGCCAGTGGAAGTTATAAAATATTGGTTCTTGAAGATCTTCCAAATAAAAATTTTGAAACTAAGTATTGGGGAGTCCCAAATTTCGTACTTTTGTAGAAAAACAAAATAGTTTTAAGGTCGATAAAGTTTTCAAATATACATCGCAAAAACTCAATAGTATATGGTGTAACATGACCATAATCTTTTAATTTATACACAAAACGAATTATAAAGCATATTTTTAATCGCTCTAGTCTATCCCTACTTTTTCCACAATAAACTTCAAACCCATAAATAACGTGTGGCATCAACATTGCCTTTGCGATATGTTTTCGTATATTTAGCAGAAGAGACACATTTATGTTATAAAGGGTGGCGCATAAGTAACGTTAACGGCGACTATATTGAATGCGTTCTTGTGCATCATTTGGTTTTAACTCGTGAACCAATTACATCTTATTTGGGAAAAGATGTAACATATGTAAAATTCTTTGCAATGACTGCCTAGACATCTCTAACTGCTGAGAACGTCGCCTGGTGGAAGTTACGGGGTTTTCCTCAATACTTGCTTGCACTTAAGCAATGGTCTCTTCACTTCGAACTGCACGAGGTTTTCCAGCAGACGGAAAATCACAGACAGCCTCTTGTTGCCCAAAACGCTCAACCAATCGGTAAATTGTTGAAGCGCTAGCAACATTTCGAACATGAAAGAAATTTCGATATGATCTGAATAATCGAATGCTGATTTTCAAACTAAATTTGAACAACTTTGGTTCTTTGTTCTGTGGTGAGCCTTTCCATCATAAATTTCCTAAGTATTATTTAGTTGATTCTGTCAAGAGACAAAAAAAGGACCAACAAAAAATGTATTCCCTGATCAAATCTTAACGTTTCTTATGCGCCACCTTATATAAACACAGCTGGTCATTTATAAGCAGTTTGAAAACGTTTGAAAGTACATGTTGAATACTTATCGGTCGATAATCAGAACATTGTTGAGTAATGTTTACTTTTGGTACTGGTATTACTCTCGAACATTTCCACATTCCAGGATATATTGAGGTTATTTTAATATAATAATAATAACAATAATAAAAATAACATATTTTATGATATCCTGTTCGGGTAATTTTTTGATATTGATCTGTATTTTTTTTTTTTTCTTTTTTGTAATTTTGCTGCTGTCGTTCATAATTTCAAATCAATATACCAAAAATATCACTCAATCAGGCATTTTGGTCATTTTGCAATAAAATTTGATTTTGAACCGAATTTGAAAAGTTGCAAGGGCAAAGCAACAATTTCGAAATATTTGCAGTAAAGACGCAACTGTTTACACTATGTGCGCAAAACTTAATACGCCGACTGCTACGAATTGATCAAAAAATTACAATTTTTTGAAACAAAAAAGTGAAGACACAACTTTTCACATAACGCACACAAAGCCTAATACGTCGACTGCAAAGCCTAATACGTCGACTGCCACAAATTGATCAAAAAATCGAAATTTTTTAAAAAATAACATCTCTGGAAATTTCTTTTGAAATTCATTATATTTTAATTTAGCTCAAAAAAAAAAAAAGAAATAACATCTCATGCGAAACAAGTGGACAGGCCCAAATTGGGCGGCCATGTGCTCAGTCGATTCGAAACTTATGTACCCACCGCCATGCATAGCCGTCCATGGTGATGTGGACGAGGTACAGACGCATTGTCAGATAAGTAGGCGTGTCAAAAATATTTTATTCCTTTATGGTACATGATCTTGTCTAATTTTTCCAAACTCACTCTCAATTAGTTTTTTATGCTGATCAAAAAAATTCAGCAAAAAGAACTTTATAACAAGTTTTTCATCTTTCTACGATTATCTTTACATATCTGACATATCATTTAACTTATAAGACTCACTCAAATGTAATATCGATCCGTTATATTAGGTTTGTAATTTAATGAATTATGTTTCCCCATATCTTACAATACAATTTAAATTCAAAAATTTGTTCTTTTCCTATTCCTTAGTGCTAACATGGTCTGGACTAATCTACTTCTTCGCCCCCATTATGGCCATCATTGTAGCCAACATTGTAATGTTCGTTATGACCGCAATGAAAATTCACAAGGTGCAAAAGGAAATGGCCCGCATTATGGCTCGTGAGGATAGTACACGTAATTTAAGGAATGAAAAAGA
>JAHXMU010015273.1:0-19631 GCA_019455685.1 Philornis downsi
TGAACGAGAAATTCGAATGAATTTGCAATCGGAAAGATATGTAGTGTAAGACAGGAAGTTGTGTTCTTATGTTTGTCAGAACTAAAGGAAAAGGAGTAAATCCTCCTTTATATTTTTTTTTATTGCAGTAATATTTGTTAATATGTACAAGTCCTGCCCACATTTAATTCTAACATCAAATGTTTTTCTAGCAAAGTAATGGTTTAGGAGCACCTGTTTTATAAAATATTCTTGACTGCTCCAACAAATATAGACTTTTCTGAAAAGTTATTAACTAATTTTTGACTGCATAGATTAGAAGTAACAGTTTGTAAAAATGTAAATTAACTCAGAGTACTCATTATTAATGGTAAATATCGGATGTCGTATGTTTCTTTCACTTAATGAATAACTGGTAAAGTTGATGAGGAAATTCTGAAAATTTTCCATTTTTCCAGAGGGACTATAAAGATTGGATGGCCATGATTTTCCTTTACTTGGGACCATTATAACCAATTTCGAATTTAAACTGTCTCTCAGATATTTTGTAGACGCTGAACCACTTTAATATTTTCGCTTAAACACAGAGCCCTCTGTTGCACTTTCAATGCACAAATGAATTGACGGAAATACTTAAATTGATATAGATTTTTAATGCAGTCAAGAGTATACATATGCCTCGTAGAATTTCAGATAAATGGTGTTTAAATGAAACTATAAATTAATTATTGTACTCTCTGTTTGATTACATTTAGGATTTCGTGGGTTGTAATATGTTCTGTCAAAAAAATGCTGTGAATTGATCACATAATAAGACTGGAATTGTCAAAATAATTTTTGTTTTTTAAGTTGGCCCAACTGTCCTCTATAATGACGGAGAGTTTGAGGGAGATCTGTCGTTTCCTACAAAGCCCGTTTTTGTCATTTCACCTCAAGTTTGTTTTGTTATTTTTATAATGGATTAAAATATCGAGCAAAGAATTTATCTCAATTTTGTATTGCATATGGAATTTCGTATAACAAATCGCCGAAAATGTTACAGAAGGCTTACGATGAACCGACTTTACCAACAACACGTATATGTATATAAGTGGAGCAGTGAATTCAAAAGTGGTTGAGACATAAGTGAACGTTTGTTTCGCTATGGTAAGCCATCAACTTCTTTAACTGAAATTAACATCGATAAGAAATGGTGACTGAAAATCATCATTTAAGTTTAGCCGCTGAAATTTGCATGTCTCACGAATCAATTCGTATCATTTTACACGTTTGGGTATGAAACGCATTGCTAAACAACAGTTTCAGAAAAACCTGAATTTTCTTTAAAAACTCGATTGCGAAAAAGTCGCTGAAGGCATACTTGAATGAGTTAATAATAAAAAAACGTATTATGATTTTAGAAGAGACATTGGTTTAGACTTCAACTTGCAAAAAGTCAACAATCTTCGGAGTGGTGCCTTCCAACTAAGCGGAAACCGAAAAGCCTACGTCAAAGACGGTCACAAAACAATATCATGTTGGTTGTTTTTCTTGGTTATCGCGGAGTTGTGCGTTTGAAATTCTTACCAGAGGATTAAACGGTAAATAAAGAACATGATTTGGGCGTTACGTGGTGTTTGAGAGAGCAAATTATTGAAAAAATCCAGATTTGTAGAAAGAAAACTCATGAATTTTGCAACCGCGATAATGATCCTGCCACAAGGTCTAATTTTTGGTGAATGGGCCTTATAAGAGCTCAATGAAAATCCGCTGTCTTATCGAAAAATTGTGTTCACCGATGAGGCTCATTTCTTTCTGAACGGATACGTAAACAAGCAAAACTGTCGCATCTGGAGTGATGAACAGCCACATGCCATGCATGAATTGCCGATGCATCCCGAAAAAACGACAGTCTGGTGTGGTTTATGGGCTGGTGGCATCATCGGTTCAATTTTCTTCAAAAACGACCGTGGAAGAAACGTTACCGTGAACGGCGAACGGTATCGAGCCATGATAGGGGGTTTCTTTGCCCCAATTGGCTGAGTTGAACTTGGTTGACATGTGGTTTCATCAGGACGGTGCAACATGCCACACTGCATGTGAAACAATGGATATGTTGAGGAAAGAATTTGGTGAGCAGCTTATCTGTCGATTGGGCCCTGTACGTTGGCCCCCAAGATCTTGCGATTTAACGCCTCTTGATTATTCCTTGTAGGGTTATGTCAAATCATTAGTCTATGAACACTTTTGAAGTCTTACAGGATAACATAACACGCGTTATTCGTGGAATACAGACCGAAATGCTCGAAAAACTGACGAAAAATTGGACCTTCCGAATAAAAATTTTGAGACGGAGCCGCGGACAACATTTACATGAAATTATCTTTAAAAATTAAATGGCAAAGACCAATTTATCGATTCCAATAAAAAATGTTAATACGTTTTATTCGATTTTAAAAAAACTACGATTAAATATCGTATATCGTACCGTATGTTAAGCGTTTCTTGGGTTGTAGTTTTAAAAATTATATAGATTTTAAGTCTTTGCTGTTATTTTATAAAGTTGTTCAATTGTGTAGTCCTCAATTTCTTTTTAATTCATTTAATTTTTCACATTCCACTCGTAATAAGCAGCTTCTTATTCCTAAAATAACCACACTCATGGGTCGTGCTTTTGTAGTAAGAGTAGTTCGAATTTACAATTTACTTCCAAGCCATTTAAAAAGATTTAAATTATGTCCTGTTTCTTACAAAAGGCACATTCTACAACACTTTCAGACTTTACTGTAAAATTTTGTTTTCAATTAAACTGTGAGCAGCCTTTATTACATACCGATTATCTTATATTTCAAGATTATATTCCGATTAACTTCTAACTTTTGAATTAGTCTTTTTCCATACCTTTTTTTTGTCTTTAATGATCATAATGTCATATTATTATATTTTTATTTTTAAATTTTACATTTAATTTTTATTACGATGAATTGTTGCATATTGTAATTTACTTATAATTGGCCGGAAGGCTTTAAATTACAAGTCTGAAATAAATAAATAAAAAAAAATATCACCCTTTATTATGTTGAAAGGGCCTACTTTAAAGGCGATGCAGTAAGTTTTAATAAATAATAAATATTTGTATTTTTAGGGACCAATTTTCGGTACTTTTATAAAAGGATATATAAGAATAGGCAAAATTTATCAATCATTTGTAAACTTTAATATTTTAGCCATAATTTTAAGATTACATATGTATTTGAATTTACCATTGAATTTATATTAAAATTAGCCTTTTTTGTGCATTATAATGTACTTTTGTAAACATATCATTGTGAATGAACTCAAATTTTTTCCCCCGGAATGGTTACATAACTCCATTGAGTGAAAATATGTGTACTGAACTGAATTCTGAATTGTAACATATGAAATTAACAGTTGTCGAAAGTTTTGTAATGTGAAAAAAAAAACGCTTACAAATCACATCTCAACTGGTAAGCACAACTCGTTGCCTGAATAAATCTCCTTTGAATTGACACTAATTATAATTCTCATCCTTCATTTATCGACGCTTGTAATTTCTGCACGATCAATTTCACATGACTGTGAAATTATATGATCCAAATTACAAGTTCCAATTTTCAGTTCTCTAGTAGATCATCGCTATTGGATAATTTCCAATACAGTACAACATTTACATTCCACTACTACAACAAGACAGAGGTATCAAATTGATTAGAGGATTCCCCGCTACTCCCCCTGCTATCATATCAATCATCTCTATTAATTTATCATCACCTCTGTACACCAATGATTCTCTTTCTCTACACAATAATTGAGGACTACTCATTTGACTGAGATTTAGAGACAAACTGACTTATATCGTTACAAGTAAAGATCGATAGCCTTCGTCTATTAACGAAACTTACTGCTAGAATACTGTTTGAGTGATTAATCCATACAAGAGAAGAAAATGCTTTAATATAAAATTAGGACTATTTTAAAATTAATGTTGGGTTCGGATTCAAACAGACTGCATATTCGAATGCAGCGGATTCAGTCAAATGCCGTAAGTCAGAATTTTTCCGATCTAGTGCAATTAAAAGCTCAATAAAACGAGTTAATAATAGGATTTATTTTGGATAGTTTTGTGAACTAATAACAGAGACCTAATTTGATTCTTCGATTCTGAGTCCTGATATTGATGAAATTGTTATGATGTCAATTTCCTTAAATGAACAACATATTATCTTATAATTACTCTTCCAGAACCTTCTACTGCTATTGAATAATTACCTAATAATTATACTGTTGCTGTTGAGAATTAGCAAATATTTAATAAACTATAATTTCAAACAAATGAAATATTTTTCAATATTTTGATATATGAAGCAAATATTCTGTATGCGCACAATTTTCACATAAATCTTGTATTTGTTTTCTTTTAGATAACATTCAAATAATCACCCCTCTGCATTCGCTCAATGTTCACGTCAGGAAATAAAAGCTCATAAATAACATTTTGGAAATATAAATAAATAACTTGTGTTTGTGTATGCGTTGTATTATTTAATAATTTACAAAACTAAATAAATGCGTACAGCAGCAAGAAACAATTACTTTATTGTCGTAATGACATTTCACAACAGCGTTTTACGTTAGGAAACTAAAGTTACTAATGACCTTTTCTTTCGCACAATAGTCTGAAATATTAAGTGAAATGTGCACCCTTCCCATACGACGATCTCCTGTTCCTAATTTAGTTTCCCTTCAGTTCCTGCAGCGCCAAAGATGCCAAGGAGATTAAAGACACAACTGTCAATTAATATGCTTATGGC
This sequence comes from Philornis downsi, assembly GCA_019455685.1. Lineage (NCBI taxonomy): Eukaryota > Metazoa > Arthropoda > Insecta > Diptera > Muscidae > Philornis > Philornis downsi. The sequence goes on from JAHXMU010015273.1 coordinate 4,791, forward strand.
GTGTTCAGGAAAACTCATTTTTCCCCTTCAGTTTTAAACAAACTACTCCCGATGGGGTTGGAAGAGCTTTTGTGAGCATTGCTGTGGGTGGCGTGCGGGTCTAAACAATTAGCGAGTTGTGAGTTCAATGCGAGGAAGGGTGTACTATGCGGATGTGTGATCGGGGTTTATTCAGTCGTTTTTCGATGTGCATTAGTATGAACTTTAAATGTATAGAACTTTATGGAATGAACATAAATGTAGCCAGTATATTGTACATATGCCCTTCAAAGTATGACAAATTTCACCACTTTGTTCAAAAAATTGTCCTCAATGCTGTTAACTAGATTTACAAGAATCTATCATTTATTCCCCAAATTTATCGGGAGATTTTAATATGCCGCAAGCTTGTTAAAAGGACTAATCGTTTTTCTGTCCGAAACCATAAATCGTTTTTTTAGTCGTTTTCAAATAACCATTTTATCAGGAGGTTCTTCCTTTTACTTTGGTTATCCTGTTTTTAAAAAATTGCACAAGTGTATTATGAATAATCATTAGACCGGGTCGGCCTCCATATATGAAAAAAAAATTCCCAAAGTCGGCACGAAATATTAAAGATAATCTCGGGACAATTTAAAAAAGAATTTTTTTAACCCATTCCGAACCCGTAAAAAACAGCCAAAATCGTTTTTTTTTATCGTAGTTTCTTTGTTTGTGGCTCGATCATAATATATGAGACATCTTTGTGTAGGTATTGACGAATGCTATATTTGTCCCATAGATGTCGCTGACATACAACATCATTTAAAGCCCTTTCAAAACCAAGAATATTTTGCTTTGGAAGTATACGGTTTTATTCAAAAACAAAAAAGTTACGTAGAAAAAAATTATTTACAGCATTAATATAAATATTTTTTCATTATTACCGTAAATTATTGCATAAAAATTTACCGCTAGCGAAAAAAAAATTTAATTACATATTATTGCATAATTTTTAGCGCTATCGAAAAACATTTTAAATATTTTTCTGGGTTAATTCATTTGTTATCTAGTTACTGTTGAAATCTTGTTTTGGTTTTATTGCAAATAAAACACAAAAAAGAGTAAAAATAAATAATGCCGATTTTGGGAATTTTTTTTTCGTGACCCGGTCTAATAATCATTATAGTAAACTGTAATTTAAAATTCTGCAAAATGATTGGAAATTCAATTTGATTCTTTATTTAGGATACGATGATCTTAACTCATATCAATAATTTAAAATTCTGAAAAATGATAAGAAATGGAATTTGATTCTTTATATAGAATACGATGATCTTAAATCATATCAATAACGTTAGGTAATCACTGAAAACACTAACCAACAAGGTTTTTGGACTAGAGCAACCAAATATCTTTCCTAGGGTAATTTGGTGGGCTGAATTCGAATCTGTAACTGGGTTTTCCCTATCACATCAAGTTTTTCGAGACATAAAAAAAAGTATTTAATCGATTTTTACATAAAAAATTATTAGTTTATTTAAAAGTCAATGAATTTTCAAAAGTAAACGGCATTATTTGAACGTCGTTTGTATTTTCTTGGTTCGGTTTCACATATTAGAGACCAACAGCAGTCTCCCAGCATGCTTTTGCCCCAAAATCCTTTTTAATTTCTTTCAAAATGTTTTTATTCTTTTTTTACATAAAAAATTATTAGTTTATTTAAAAACCAATGAACGTTATTTGAACGTTGTCTGTATTTTCTTGGTTCGGTTTCACATATTAGAGGCCAACAACAGACTCCCAGCATGCTTTTGGCCCAAAATCCTTCTTAATTTCTTTCCAAATATTTTTATTCTTTTTTTACATAAAAAATTATCAGTTTACTTAAAAATCAGTGAATTTTCAAAAGCGAATTTCGTTATTTGAACGTCGTCTGTATTTTGTTGGCTCGGTTTCAGGTATTAAACACCAGCAACAGCCTTCCAGCAGCTTTTGTCTCAAAATCCTTCATAATTTCCTTCAATTTTCATTAAATCAGGGTGAGCACGCTCCCCTTGTTCGTCATTCACCGCACACTAGGTTTTATGGAAAAAAATCTAATTACGAATGACATCCGTGCACCTAATTTGTGATAATTTTTCAATAATTCAGTAACAATTTGTTTCACTTTTATTACCTCCAAGGAAACTGTTCACGATGCTCTTGAAATATTTCCAGGCCGCATATTTATTCTACAATAAATATTGTGAAAAATTACCATCATTCAATAGCTTGCTGATCTCAGCACCAACAAATGTGCCTTCTTTGATTTTAGCATAAGAAATTTTAGGAAAAACCGCTAACAAATATTCAATTGCTGCACCATCTTTGTCCAGAGCCTTGGCAAAGTTCTTAAAAAGACCCAATTTTATGTGCAGCGGCAGAAGAAGGACGTAATTTGGGTCAATTAATGGTTTATTTGAAATGTTTTGTTTTTCTGGTGAATATCTAGTTCTTTTTGGTCAAACTGTGCTGTGACGGAAACAACAATATTTTGTGAAACCTCCTTGAATACCAGTCAACAAACCAAAAAGCTTAAATAGATTAATTTATAGGTATTTATGATGGTCTATACTTTATATACAAAGAAATTTAAATCACATACCTTAAGGTCACCACTGATCTTCCATTCAATATTGTTGTATTTTGGTTAATGTCAAAAATTCATTCATTGATTCGTAAATTTCTTTTGTATTAACGGCATGAGAAATTGGTACGGATGGGGTTTCATTCCCATTATGCAAAATAAGAGCCTTTAAACTGTACTTAGGGCTATCAATAAATAATTTCCATTCAGTTTTGTCTGGTATGGCTGGTTCATTTTTTGAAATGAACCATCAACATCAGTACTCGTACAGTATAGGATAGAGTGTTTATTTTCAAAATACGGGTATGGAACCAATTACAAGCTTCTGTCCCTATAGATTCTTTCTTTTGTGAAGCTACAAATTCTGCGTCTTGCCTCGTTAAATGTAAATCCCGAATTAGATCATTCAGCCCAACTTGAGTCACTAAATGGCGTTCGTCATCAGCAGTCAGGCTGATGATGAAAGATGTTTCTGTCTCACTACTCGTAGCACTGGGAATGACTGGTAGTGGATCATTTGGTGGACGTTAAACTGGATAGGAAACCGATGACACATTTGTGTAAGTAATATTTCTTCGATTCTTTATATTCGATTCTTTGTATTCTTTATTATATTATATTTATACAACTTTTGTTAAACAGAAATAACAATCGGTTTGACTCTATCCAAAGTACTAGAATTGAAAAATCGAAACAGATCTTCTTGCCATTTGACCATTTGTCTAAAACAGTCAGTATTGCCAGCATGCGATAAAAAATGAAGAAGTAGTGATAGCTCAATTTGTACGCCAGATTCGAATTCAACGCACCAGATTATTTAAAAAACCTACTTCGTTTCTGCCGTCAATTTTTTTTTTCAAATTTATAGGCCAGTGTAATGTGATGGTCCATAAAGGATAGTTATGCTTTATATTTTATATCAACATTTCGTTATTAAATAAAAATTTAAATTTTGAATTTAATTGTGTGAGATTGCTAGAAAATTAGAACCGAAATATCTGTGGTCACAACCCATAACAGCCTAAATCTGTTTTTCAATATTTTCAGTACAGGAGTTTAAAGTTTTGAATCTTCACTGAAAATCAAGAGAAGGTGTTTTTTGGAAAACTTTACTACAGATTCCAAGGAAACGAATTTCTTTACTTAGTTGTTAACAAAAAATAGTTGTTTATTCTCGCAGTCAAAAGATATTATCGAAGAAGACACTTAGGCTCTTATGAATTGTTGAACGAAAGAAAGTCAAAAAGTTCAAGTTGAGTTAGGCTGTTATTCCAGATTAAATAAAAAACTTTAAGTGCGCCTAAATTGACATAAATTATTATTCTATGTCAGATTCAGAGCTTAACTCAAGTTAGGAAAATAAAATTGTTTCTTTATTTTTTTGGATTAACGACTTAAGTTGATTTAGGCAATGATGAAAAAATAATGTTTATATTTGTTGTAAACCTAAATTGACTTAGGCAGTTATGCCAAAACAGTCATTTAGAAAAACAACTTAAGCTATTAGGTTTTTTAGGATTAATTGCCTTCCTAGAAGAGATACAAACATGACAAATTTAGAGCAAATAAATTTAGATACGCTGAATACGATGGTGCTAATAACTCAATTGTGTTCTAACTCGAGTTACGCTGTTACGGATTGTGACCATAGACATATCTAACTTCAAACGACCATGTTTCGTATGTAACCTATATAAACACAGTGTTTATACCTAGCTTTCATCACTAAACTTTATGTTAAAAATTAATTTAAAATAAACTTAAAACGTTCCGTGAACTTATCTACCGTAACACTAAATCAAATTGTACCGGGTTATCCAATTTTTAGTTTAAAAGTAAAGTTAAATGAAACACACATAAAGCTTTGATTTCGATGAAACTGTTATTTCATTATTATACTTGGACCTCGCCGTTATGTACAAATCCGACAGTGGATTATTTTGAGACAGTTTACGACCACTTTTTCCCACAGTTCGAGCGGTATGTGGCCAATAACTTGACGAATGTTGGTTTTCAATTATTTCAACGTTTGGGGATTATCCGCGTAAACACTTTTAGTTGACGTAGCCCCTTAAACAAGTCTAACAGCATCAAATCGCTTAGTTTTGGCGGTCAATTGACGTCGCCAAAACATGACATTATGTTGTTCTGGAAACTTTTCATGCAATAAAGCCAAAATCGGTCGTGCTGTGTGGCTCTTCGTGGCACTGTTCTGTTGAAACCACATATCGTCCAGTTCATAACCTTCAATTGCAGGCCAAAAAAATAAATCGGTTACCATATGGCCGTAGCGCTTCAGCGTCATTTTCACAAAAAAAAAAAAAAAAAAAAAAAATAATGCGCACCAAACAGTCACTTTTCCCGGATGAGCTTCATCGCTGAAGAAAATTTTGTTCGAAAAATCTGCATTGCTATGGCATATGCAGCATATGCACGGCGCACAGTGTTTCGACTAGTACAAGTTAGCGGGACAAAATTATTTTTTCATTTATTTCAATTGTTTATGTATATTTCAGGCAAATTAAGCTATTTTAAGAAAAAATTTACTGCGTTGTTTTTTTTATGGGCTTGGCTAAGGTTTTCCCTCTAAATTAGTCAGCTACGCAGACATATTTAATTATAACTCGGAAACGACTTGTCAGATTTTTATAAATAAAACATTAGTAAATGCGTAAAATTTTATTAAAGTAGATTGAATATTATTATATTCAATCTTTTGCGGTTTTGGAGTTATTTAGAAATTAATGGAGAAAAAAAATTTTTTTTCGTGTAAAATTCAATTCGAATTTATAATGGTAATTAATTTAATTATTTAATTTAGTTTAATTTAATAACATTTATTAATTTTCAAAATATTATTTATTTTCAAATAAAGTCGTATAATATCAATTACTTATAAGTATAACTAAACTTTATAAGTACAAGATGTACGAGCAAAAGAAATGTAACTAATATTACATAACTTATATACTAAGGCATGAATTAAAAGCAACTACAATACAATTTAGACCTGCTAATCGGCGTCAGATGAGTCGTCATGACTACTCTCCCATTTAGAGAGTAAATAATCCTCCTTATTTAATTCGTGATGATGACTTATTGATGACGTTTCGCGTGGTAATGAAGGTGGGGTAATCTACTGCAGAATTTCCGATGGCAAAGCAGTAAAGTTTCTTAGCGGTAATTCTCTACACGAGTTGATATCAGGATCAGACGTAATTAAAAGCATTCTCAAAAGATCTGTATTTGTGGCAATACGTGACCGCTTCCTGATGTGCCGTTCACGGAATCTACGACAGTATTTATTTCTCGTCTCCTGGGCTTCTTCGGAGAGTTGTCCAATGTTAAGAAGAACGGTCTTTATAACTTCTGCACTATGCACAAGAATTTTATGCACAGTAACAGGCATGAAAAACCACAAATACAGATTAATGTAAAGTTTTCTAGTATCAGTACAAAACTTTTCGAATTCTATATAATTTATATCATATCCCGATAATAAAATTCTTAAAATTACATGAAATCTACGAATAAGGTTTACGTCTAATCCTGTAATTTTGCTGCTCAATACAGCTTTCGCAAAAAATCTACATGCTGTGTTTCCATCGTTTGTATTACCATACCCATGTTTTGGTTTATCTACAATGAGACCCATTCGATCACAGACATATATTCATTAGAAAGACAACAAGAAGCTTTAGACTTCTCTAAACTATAAAACGATGGAAACACTTGATGTCCCGCTTTTATTGGCCACTTTATTGTTTGTTTATACGAATGAGAAGTCGATTTCGAGTCAACATTTCTGGATCGCCCTACGGTGAGAGCCGCTGATGATGTTGAAGGACATATATTCGGCTACATCTTTATTTCGAGTCCGGATGCCTCTAACCAATCTTTATTTTTTTAGAAACGTTTCTTTCTTACACTTTAAACAAATCCATTTTTCATTGAATTTTGCTGAAAGACTTGATATTTTCATTTTGAGTTTTTTCATCATCTGAATCATCTGAAATGCCAGATGAAGGCCGGTTTCAATTTTTTTTACGAGTTGGACTTTATATGAATGAAGGCACAAATCCAACTGTAATATACGCCATAATTAGTTTTAGTATATGCCTAATAGTTGAGAATGCCGTGGAATCGATAAATTGGTATTATCCGCCACACTTTCACTAACAAGAGCGATATTTTTGGCAGAGCGTACATTGCGGTAATGCATGGGCCTGACCACATCTGTAACGCTTCCAGTCTCTTCAAATTTCTTTTTAATATTGACAATTTGTTGCACAGTATTTTAGTTATAGCTTTTTGAATCATCACTTTTGTAGTAAGTTTTAACTATTGTTCTTGAACGATCCATACTCGCAAATGACACTAACTAAATAACACTTAAAATGGCAGGTATTTAACAGCTGACAGCATTGCCAGACCGGCGGTTTTGAAACCTGTGTACTATTAATTTGTTAAAATTCTACAGCCACATAATTATGTATTATAGTTATGTATGATAGAAACACTATTTTACGCTCTAATTTCGGTCTGAAAACTCTGATCTAAAAACAAAATTTCTTTGGTCAATTGGAAAATTCCACCAATATGACTGATTATTTTTTGGTATAATAACTCTCATGAAAATGTGTAGACACACCATAATAATCACTTCTTTCCTATGACAAGCCCATGTTAAATAGTGATTACGTAGCTTTTCACCAATTTGCTCCAAAAACGGCTGTGAATTTTGGCTCCTTATTTTGTTAGATAATTTCTCAACACTGAAAGTTACCTTAATTTGGACAAATTTTGGTTAATATCAGTTCGTAATCCAAAAACCTATAGATTACTTCACCTAAATCCACAACACCCTGTCACAGCAAACATTCTTCTAAATGAGGCTCTTGTAATTCATTACCGTACTCATACTCTCGTTTATCCTGCATTCACCGACTCCTTCCTTTCCTTGCATTGGCATTAGCTCCTGTGTAATAATCATTTAAATATTTACGCAGTTATTACGTGAATTTTAAACAGTTTGTGCGATGACGGGTAGTGAACATTGTTTCTGTATTTCAATACGTGAAAAAGTTCCTACACGGTTACAGAGTTATTAACATTTCGTCTAAACTAAGTGCTGGGACATGTCAAAAGGGAAGAGGATGCAGCATTTACAGCACTAGCAATGAACAATTTATTTAGTAAGTGAATTTTAGTGCTAAAAGAAATCTAATAAGTACGGTCGCAAATGTATGTTTGCAATGAATACGTCCATGAAATTGATGGTTATGTTGAAAATATTATACAAGGAACATTTCTAGTGAGTAATTGGAATAATCAACATTTACAGCAATGACATTGAAATGTGTAGATTGTCTGTGATACGTTTAGTACTTGTTTATAATTAATAACATATAAGTAGAACTAAAAACCGAAAGATAAATACTCGATAAATGCATTTATTTATTCGGTTTTAATAGGAATGGGAAAGAAACAAGTGAAGGTTATTTCCGCTGTAGGGCAAAGATGCAAATCTGGCCAGAGATATTTGAAGTGTGTTGATATAAGTGGGAAAATCATGCTATATGTGGGCAATAGATATGGGCATTGATTATCCATCAACAAAGTCAAATAAGATCAGAATAGCAGTAAAATATCTTAAGGACAACAACGAAATTGAAAGTTCTGTCAGCGGAGTTATGGTGATGATGGGCGAATAACAAATATGCGTCCTAAATACGATTTCAATCAATGAATGTATGATTAATTAATGGCATCTAATTATAATACGCCCTGCGTTAAAAAAGGCTATCCAAATGGGCATAATGGCAGTTGCAGTAACAATTTTTTACCCGTCTCTTTCAAGGTTCTGTTTGTATACATGTTTGTTATACGTGGAACAAAAAAAGGTTTGTAATTTAAATACCAGTTTTATGTACGAGTATGAGTAAAACAAATATATTTAATGTTACTTCCATTAACATTTAAGTATCTTTCCGGATTGTGTGTTTTATCAATTTGCAGAAACAAAAGTTGCACACCAACTATAATTTATAATTTAAAATCTTAATCAAAGTGACGTTTCTGATTCCTCTGAACTTTATTTCAATACTTCCCAGGTTGACACCGCGAATTTATTTTATTGTCTTCTATCGACTGAAAATGAATGTCTGAAGTGGCACATTAAGTCTTAGAATGAGCAAATGTGGAGCCTCTGATTAGAAATTCGTTCATAATGAATATCTTTAGAGGTGGTGCAAAATCCATGTGTTTTCATTCCACAAATAAGACGTTTTCGACGAATTTACTCTCTTAACACTGTGTCAGTCGTGTCGTGAAAAATTCTGCCTATCGTACGGAACAAACGAGCGTTAAAAAAGATGATTTCGTAACGTGCTTCAGTTCTTTTGGTTTCTTTGGCCGTTGAGGCCACTTTACAGCTCAACAACAGCGTGGTATGGTCACTTTAAAGGTCATTTCCATCCGCTTGAAGTCTGTAAAGAACATCCAAAAGATTACGCAATCCATGAAGATGGTATCCGCTGCCAAATATTCGCGCGCTGAGCGTGACTTGAAGGCTGCCCGTCCCTATGGTTTGGGAGTCCAACAATTATTCGAGAAGACCGAAATCAAGCCCGACGAGAAGGCCGATCAGAAGAAATTGATGATTGCCATGACATCTGATCGTGGACTGTGCGGAGCTGTCCACACTGGTGTCGCCCGTTTCATCCGTAATGAATTGGTCAAGGACGACTCCAACACTAAGATCATCTGTGTTGGCGACAAGTCACGTTCCATCTTGTCCCGTTTGTATGGCAAGAACATTTTGATGGTTGCCAACGAAGTCGGTCGTTTGCCACCCACCTTCATTGATGCTTCCCGCATTGCCCATGAAGTTCTCAAGTGTGGTTATGAGTACACTGGGGGAATATCATTTTCGATCGCTTTAATTCGGTTGTTTCCTACGAATGTTCCCAATTGCCTATTTTTGGCGCATCCGCAGTAGAAAAGTCGGATAAATTGTCATCCAAAGCTATTTGGAATATTCTTTGGCCTCTCTTATCTTTTAAACCATGAAGGAGGGTGCCTGCTCCGAGCAATCTTCTCGCATGACTGCCATGGACAATGCTTCCAAGAACGCCGGTGAAATGATTGAGAAGTTGACACTGACATTCAACCGCACCAGACAGGCTGTCATTACTCGTGAGTTGATTGAAATCATTTCTGGTGCCGTCGCCTTGGATTAAGCATTCAAACCAATATTGTGTACTAGCCAGCCCTAGATATAACATAATTCTACAATTCGAAGAAAATCGCAACACAAAATTCAAACGATTTCAAAATTCGAAACTATACAAAAAGAACAGCAATTGTAAATTGTCATTGCATTCAATTTTCAATTTTTAAAATAATTGCTATATTATAATCCATTCTACTCAATACTTTTCGAAAACGAAAAGTGATTACTGCGGAAAGTTTAAATAAATGTCGCTTGACGAACACCGCGTCTTTCCTTACCTCTGTTTTTATCGGTTTTGGCTCGGTTAGAATGCACCACTAAGAATATTGTTGACTAATTTGTATGTCAAACTCGTAAATCTATCTATCATCATCAACCATAATGAGTTTTGTGAATGTGATAGATTTGTCCTAGCATATCCTCAATGAGCTTTACGCGAATGAGTTTTTCCAGAAAATACTGGTCATCGGACCTACTCCAGCGTCAATGCGTTTTACACTAAAACATTTGTGTAAAATAGTATGAATTGATTTGTGGGCCATAGAAAGTTCAGTAGCAATCTCTTTCAATTGTAAATGATTACCCGCAATCACTTTGTCGATGATAATTTCAGTTGAAGTTAATGATGAACAAATCTCCCACTATATCTAGGCAGCTTTTTAACGCTTTAAGGAAGTCCATTCACAGTAAGCCTTCTATAACATTTTCAGAAATTCGGTGCACAAAATTCTATGTGCAATACAAAATTCTTTATTCCCCATTTTTATGCATTGCAAAAATCTTATAAACTTAAGCGATGTACATTTTACAAGTAATTATACATTATATATTTTAGAAGTAATTTTAGAAGTAAAGTTTGAAGTAATTTTGGTAATTCTTTTAAGCAATGTTCTTGAGTGGAACAATTGACGATATTTTTTTTCAACAAATATTCATTCATAGCTTTCGCCATCCAAAATATTGACCGTTGATCCTATCGGATTGTGATATGTGATACAGCAAAGCCTATTTTATATAACTCGATTGAAGCTTATCACAGCGGTTTTATACCTGGCATATTTATAACAGACCAGATATTTAAATTACGATAAATCCCACAGAAGACCCAAAAAACACAGATCAACACATACAATTTCTTCATTGACTATGAAACTGCTTTCGAGCTATAAAACAGCTACAGCAGAGATTAGTATTCCCGGAAAGGTTATTTGACTTTCCGGGATGACACTAATCGATATGAACTTTTCAGTAAAAATAAGCAGCAATCTCTATAAGCCATTTAACATCAAACTAGAATTTACACAGGATGATAATTTATCCTATAATCCCTTCAATATACTTTAGAAAAAATGTATTAGGAAAGCCGGTATTATCTTGTACAAAAACTACATATTAATTATGTATGTTAATGATATAGACAACATAAGCAGAAAACTGCGTGATGTTACTGCTGCCTTCTCAAGCATTGAGAAGGAATCGGTAAAAGTGGGTGTAGCGGTATACTAAGTTATTTATTCCGACCAAAAAAAAGATTCTGTTTGTTATAGGTGTTATTATGGATTGCGCAAGCAATTTAATTATTTGAAAACAACAATTTAATTAACCCACACACTAATCTTATCTAAATTGCTGAACAGCGCACAGTGTTAATGTTTTGTTTTGGTTTTAACTCGATAATTCGGTTTTAATGTTGTACATTTATTCAAAGTACTTTAGAATTTTATTTCTGATTCATATTCGAAACAACAACTAACTTTATACGAGGTGTGTTCAGAAAGAAGGGCTGCGGGCTACGTAAATTCGACATTCGATTATTATTTTTTTGCGTTAAATAAGATAAAACACTTGTCTTATTTATGCCTCTCACAAACAAACTAAATATGCTGTATGGATAAAACCGTCAACATATCTTCGAGACGAGTGTAGCAACATAAAAAATAATAATAATCGAAAGTCGAAAGTACGTAAAATTTACCTTATTTTTCGAATATACCTCGTATTATCATCAATCTAATGGTGCTACATCGTGTAGCCTTCAACAGTGTGAATTTTTGGCCATCCTCGCTCCCAAAATTGAGTTGGCCAATAATAGTCTAAGTACAGGGTGGGCCAAATAAGACCTACTAATGTTAAACACAAATAACTTTTTTATTTTTTGACATATTTATTTTTCTTTTTTTGTAGGTTATACTGAATTGTTGGTAATTTATTATGGAACCCTACAGTACAACACAACGCGTTAAAATTAAATTAAAATTTTAAAAAATTAAAAAATAATCAATTAAAAACGCAGCGTAGATATCGGTAACATTTTAATTCCAGATCAGCTCCCACAGCCTTCATGATTAGGAGTTTGGTCGGTCGTTTTGAGGAACTGGGTTCAGTGGACGACCGTCCTGGACGAGGTGCCCATCCAAATATTCGCACTGAAGACAACGTGGAAACTGTGCGGCAGAGTGTTGCAGATGATCCATCTCATCATGTCTCAACTCGCCATCGTTCCAGCCAATTGGGCATTTCCAGAACGACATTGCGTAGAATTTTAAAGTTGGATCTTAAGATGTACCCATACAAAATTCAAATTGTGCAAGCACTGCCACCGCAAGACCACCGTTAACATTAGTAGATCTTATTTGGCCCACTCTGTATATGTTTAGTTCAATCAGACATTCTGAAAACTTTTGCCTGAAATGGCAGAAATATCGGTAGATCTCTTCGCAGTTATGTGAGTTAACCAATTTCAATATGTACGTTTTCAGCAAAAATCTATTTGATTGTGTTAATAGAAATTAATTGAAACTAAACCAAATTATATGCTTCTAGTTCAGTGTACTGTAGAAAATATTCTGCTGGTGTTAACAAATAGCAACAAAAACTTAAAGGATAATTGAAAATACCACCAGATTTTGAATAATTTAAAAATATTAGTACAAGCCATAGTGAAGATTAATGATTTCTGTAATAAAATTTCAAAATTGGAAGCTTTCTTTCAGTGCGTAACGCCACATCATACAGGGTGGCGCAATAGAACTTGCATATTTAAAAAATAGATTAAAAAATAAATACAAAAGTTATGGTTAAAATAAATCTAAGGCATTGTAGAGTAATAAATGGAGTTTATTTTTTAAAAATAACATCATCTAAATGGGGACCCTCTCTACGACGGCACTCCTCTAACCGCAAACGAAAATTATTGAAAACTTTCTTCAGTAATACTGTTGTAATGGCTGCCATTTCACCACGGATATTCTTCTTGAGCTGAACGATGTTTCTTGGATTATTACTGTAAACTTTGTGTTTGAGGTATCCCCACAAAAAAAGTCAAGAGGCGTCAAGTCTGGACTACGTGGGGGCCATGGGGTATCACCTCTTTTCCAAATCAGTCTGCCAGGGAACATCTGCTTCACCACCGCCATGGAGTCATTTGATGTGTGACAGGTAGCTCCATCTTGTTTGAACCAAGTTCTGGAATTCACTATTCTTGAACTTTCAATTTCTGGAGCCAAAAATCCGTCCAACATTTGAACATAGCGTTCCGTATTAAGTGTGACGTTTTGGCCCCGCGCATTTTCGAAGAAAAAAGGACCAGTTATTCCTCTGCCAGGGATTGCTGTCCATACTGTCACTTTAGGACTATGCAATGGTTTCTGGTGTTTGATTTTGGGATTTTTACTGTTCCAGTAATGACAATTTTGACGGTTTACGAACCCATTCATAAGGAAATGAGCCTCGTCAGAGAAAAGGATATTGTCAAAATTGGAAAATCAATTAAGCATTTCATTAGCAAATGCGAGCCTTACTATGAAGTCAGACTCTTTCAATTCTTGTGTTAATTGCAGTTTATATGGATGCAGTTTAAGATCCAATGTTAAAATTTGTTGCAAACTTCGTCGCGATAATTGTAAGACAGACGATCTCTTGCGAGTCGACATTTGTGGATTTCCTCGTACTGACTCCATAACTCTCTCAACATTGTCTTCGGTCCCAGATGTTCTTGGGCGACCATTTGCTTGTGGTTTAAATGTTGAACCGGTCTCTTCAAAACGCTTTACCCATATTTTAATTAAATTAGCACTCGGAGCTTCACTAATTCGCCGTAGTCCATATTCAGCACACGTAAAATGCGCGCACGCAAAATGCGCGACGCTTCCCGTCGAAGTGATTCATAGCGACTAAAACTCCATGAGCCCGCCAACCCAACGATGTAGGCGCCCCCCGCCCGCGCCTTTTCTACCGCGCAAAAAAAGATGATGCAATATGCACGTTCTATTGCGCCACCCTGTACATGATTTTATATTATAACATTCAAGTCAAATACCAAAACCGCATTTTGAAGCATTCGTTTAAGCTTTAAAAACAAATAGGTCATATTGTTGACTTCTAAATTAACTGTATTGCAATTTTGTAACTGCATATTTGAGGAATTCCTAAAGCTGTCATTGAAATAAAAAATGTCCTGTCGTTTTAAATAAGACTGACACATTTACTAACACATGCAGTCACATCATCATGCGAACATTATTATCAATACTACGTAGTGTCATATATTCTCCAGGATAATTACAAAAATTTAATCACTCTGTGGTCTTCTACCTCCTACATACATATATTATTCATTAATTTTGCAATATCTTTTGCACATAAATTCCATCGTCGTTGGCAAAATTAAAGGAATTAATTTACATTTTCTCAAAACCCTTAAGCTGACAATATTTTAACAAATTCGTGGAAATTAAAAACGTTTCGATAATAAACTTGCTCTTAACAACACTAACTGTTCATTATAGGTCCTCACAAACAACAGCAGCAACAAAACAAAACGAGTTAAGTTTTAACCATTCAATGTTGTTGTTGACCGTAGTAAAATAAAGTAAATGTTGTTGCTGGCACCATCTGCACGCGCTGCTTTGGTTGCTTTTATTCGTGCCGTCATTATTGCTGCTGCTGCTGCTGTTGCTGCTGCTGTATGCCAATATTCAGAGTCTGCAATAAAAGTTCAAATGAATGTTGGTTAACTTTT
>JAHXMU010015279.1:0-11737 GCA_019455685.1 Philornis downsi
AAGGCTCATATAAACTTAAAGCATACCTGCTAAAAGAAAAAAAAAAACAAACGCCAGTGACGTCAGAAATCAAAAAGGGCATTAACATTTCTTTCATTTTTATTTTGTCATGAACTGAGGTTGATTTTTCAGTGAAATATCCACCAAACTATTGTGACGCTATATTTGGGACGCTATATGAAATTAAACATAAGAGCGACTGTGGCGGATGGATAGCACATACGGCTATCGTTCGTATGACCCCGGGTTCAATTACCGGTACAGGCAACTTTCATTATTTGGGCTACAATCATCTATATGTCTGACGAAAACTTCGAGTAGTCGAGTAATCAACAAGTCTAGCAAATGCTTCTCAAACTGAAACTAAAATTAGAACGCGTATAAGCTCACTAAGTGTAAGAAGCTCTCACATATCTCATTTATGACCTGCCAGGGAATATGTTTCGTTTTATCTATATATCTATTATCTACTGAAATATATTTTTGTTAGTTAGGTCTGTAAAAACGTCCATAATTATTAGGTCGATTTCAGTCATTTGTAACACGTACTGTGACAGACCGTCAGCTTACTTTATTGCCGAACGTTCTAAGACTAATATTCAGAATCGTAATTAGACAGGCTGTCCTTTTCAATGTGTCTGAAAAGTCAGTGCTGAAGGTGACGCAATATAATTTGTTTTTTTTTCTAACTTGCAGCTCAAAGTTTCGTGAAAGATGTATCGGTTCATCAATAAGGTATTTAATTGGGTCTCGCAAAAACCCCATGTTTTCATTCACAATATATTGACATAGTAGTACATATTTTTGGTGTCTTGGGCGGTTATTTCTACAAATTGTCATACATTGCTATTCTATCGTATTTTATTGCTTTCAATAAATATATACATATTAGAATTGCCGAGAATATTCTGAAAGGTTTCCGTTTTTATGAAGGTGGATTCGGTTATATGGGCAAGTTTTTCTATTGGGTCAACATTTTAAATTTCGAATTTAATCTGCCAAGTGTAACTATGAGACTTTTTCCATGTAAAATGTCAGCTTCTTAGATCTCATATTTTTCGACCTCTATGGTGCTTTTAACATGCGCGCAGACCGTCCTACGATGGCAGGAAATTTTGCAAATGAGAGAACATGTGTTTGATAATCTAAAACAGCTAAACCGATTTTAATGAAATTTTCGCAAATAAAACAATGATAAATAAATTTAATCAGCCAAATGCAGTTACAAATATGAATTTACATTGTCGTGAACAAAGTGCTGCATTTAAAGATGTTTGGTTTTAAAATCGAATTTCTGTTCACTAATATCTAAAGTAGTGGCCGACCGTGGCGCGATGGTTAGTACACGCAATTACCGTTCGCCTGGTCGCAGCTCCAACCCTGCTTACAGCCACCTATCGTTCTCTGAGAGGCGGTTACATCAATGCATCTGACGAACACTCCCGAGTTGTCGAGCAATCGACAAATCTTGTAAACGCTTCTCAAACTGTGACATTCTGAATCGTCGTAGGTCCCGTTGAGTGAACCTAAATAGAATGCGGGTAAGCTCACTGAATGTGAGAAGGTGTCCCGTGTGTCATTAATGAGATGCCAGATAATTCTACAAATAATTTAAATATAATGTGGTCTAGTAAAAGAAATCCATTATTTTCAGATGACGTTTAAGGGTTTTGTTTAGCATAGTTAGAATGATCCCATTTAGGTCAAATTGGCACCGTTTTTTTCGATAATTAGTTGCCATTTTGAAGGTCATTCCATAAAGCCTCTCTCATAGAAACCCTCATCAATATTGGCAAAAAAAAAACTGGAATAGTCGATTCACGAGCTTCTCTTAAGGCGAGAATCCTTCGCCATGGACACCAACAGATAGTAATCACTTGGTGGTAGATTCGGACTTTGATATGGATTCACAACAATCTTTCAACCAAGCTCTAGGAGTTTCCGGGGAGTCACTATCGATGTGTGTATCCTGCTAGCATCCTGCTGGAACGCATTTTCTCTGCTAATTTCCAATCTTCAGACGGTTCAATTGTTGACAGTACAGGTCCGAATTATTTCCTGCCAATCCCACCAAATGAACAGCAATGAACCTGCCTGACCGACCATCCTGGCTGAACAGCGTTTGCGCCAGCTTACCACGGTTCCACCACGATCGCTTTCACTTGATTTGTCGTAAGTTACTGACTTTCCGTCGCCAGTCACCATCAATATCAGAAATGGCCGATTTTGTTGCGATTCAGCAGCGCTTCGCAGACGGAACTTCGATCCCTGAGTTTTTTTTTTGTTGCGTTGACTCGTGTGACACACATACGTTTGATTTTACTTTGTACCCTAGCATTCCAAATTGTTTTCTGCTTTCGTCACATTTTCGACAATTGCCCACTTTTGACATAAAATTTAATCGAACAAAATCGATGGAACTAAAATTGCGCTGTGTTTGTGTTTTCGCCTTTTCGAAGAAAATCTGAAAAATATGGTGTAAATTCTCTTTGCTAGTGCCAAATTTTGCCGCTTGCTCAGACAATGCAGAGCCAAGCAATCACGAAATTGTTTGTGTACTAAATTTTATCTTTCCAACGCCACCTGGTGTAATCCGATCGCAATACGAGGTACATATTGCCATCTGTCGGACAAATAATGAGCTTCATAAAATGACATATTTGTTGAATAAACTCTACAACGTGTTCATTATTCTAGAGATATATTTGCCTCATATATGGGCAAGATTTTCCCTTCCCTTGTCCAAAAAGTAAGAATTTCATTCCACCGTATTATACTACAAATATTGTCTTCCATTCACTGATTTCCCACACTGATTTCCCCCACTGTAACTACTGTTGCAACTGACATCGTATATGTTTGTGGATGTTCAACAGCCAACAGTCTGATAGTGTGTATGCACGCATTTGATTTCTGTTCTTAATGTCCTTTGTAGCATCTCCAGCGTAGTTCCTTGTTGTTGTTATTGTTATTGTTCCTGCTGCCGCGATTTAGTATAGCTCAGTTTTGATGCTGTTCATTGTTTGAAACATTGGCTGCGCTTGGAACAATGCCACAAAAGGCACATGCCAACCCAAAAATTCTCGTGTAGCAAAAAATAAAAATTTCAGTTTTCACTGCAGTTGGCAGTGACAGTTGCTGCTGTTGTTGTTGATGTTAACTTAAAAATACTAGATATTTATGATTTGATATAGTGAAGTGCAGCTGGAAAATAACCGGTTTGTTAGCGATTAATGTCAAACTGATTGATAGGACGACGCCCTAAAGTCCTAATCGGAAAATACAACAACGTAGCGTAGACAGCAGAGGGTGGGAACCAACAGCCGACCTGATAAGAGTTTGGTATGGCATCAGATTAAGTTTAAAATTATGCGCCAAATTACTAATATAATTCTATATATGATTATTATTAACTTTTGGGAGCGAAATGAGAAATTAGTAGGGAAAAATATATGTAAAAATGCGATCTGTTTTAAGTCTGAATGAAGTGTGAAATGCTGCCTAGTCACACAAATTTACCATAAGACCTTTGGGTGCATCCACATACTATAGATTCTGTGTCTAACCGACTGTCAAACCTGTTCTCAATCATTGCGAAAGGAGATGTTTTAGTTCCTAAGTATCTCATTTCTGTCCGTCCGTCTCTTTGCCCAAGAAGATGGACGTAATTAACAATATTTATCTATTCAAAATCACTGATTACATTCTTAAATAATGAATTAGATTTTCACATACAGGGTGACCAATAAATGCTGCTACATAAGGAAACTTAAAAAATTGTATTTGAATAAATTGTTTTTAATTTGAAAAATAATACATTTCTTGTAAGCCTTTTTAAAGGCTTTTAACAGTAACTGAATTTAAATAATTATCGCCCTTGTTGACTTAGCTGCAATATTGCTATGCGTTATTGCGCGGAATGTATCAGAGCGAATTGCTTCAAACATTGCATGCATGCAGTGCTTTAAATTATCTAAATTTGTTGGGTTTGTTTTGCAAAAAATCGGATGCAATAAGATCCTGGGTTTATAAATTTTCGCCGAAAATTTAGAAAAACCACGATATAGAAAGGTACAGATATAAAGGTGGTGACAGAAAGTGCAATCTAAAGGTGAAAATTGCTGCTAGGGAGTTCCTTGTCTGTAAGAGTAATGATGGTCGCTGATCAGCAGCAGTGTAAGCTGCAATAATGCAAAGAAGACACCCCTAAGTTGGAAGTTCCGAATGGAAGCACAAGTCCAATTATCGACGATGGTATAGATTGCGCACCAGGGAACTGAAACGAAATCAAACTAGCCTAGTCACGGTCTAAGAACAGTAATAATGTGGTTGCTTTCTGCAGAGGTATTTAGGATCGGTAACGTTCAGCTGATTATAAACACTCATAAGCTCTTAAACTCTATTTGGCTAAATCAGCGCACGTTATATTATTGAAATATGAGCATTTAATGCAAGGTGGCGTTTGAATCCTGCTACGGCATCAAAATATTAAAGGAGTTGTTTTACGCAGAACTGAGCTGAAATCGTGTCCCTTTCAACAGCATTTAGTTCCAGCAAGATGGATCAAATGCACACATACCCGGTTATGGCGGAGCTCCAACGAAAATTCCCAAACCAATTAATATCCAGAAACTCCGCTTTTCGCTGGCCCACCAAGGTCACTTGGTCTGACTGCACCAGACTTTTTTTTATGGGGTTATGTCAAGGAAGAGGTGTACAAAACGAAACCATGGAATTTGACTAAATTAAAGCAGTCCATTAAAACAATAATTGAGGCGATCCCAACTTCAATCCTTCAGGCCACAACGAATAATTTTCTGATCTGGTGCGTGATTTAGCATGGAGGTCATTTACGGTCTATCATCTTCATAAAAAAAATAAAATTGAATTTCCTATACAATGAACAAAAAATAAATGAAATACATTGATTAAAAAAAAGATATTTGTTCCCTTATTGTAGTGCAATTGGTGTGCCACCCTGTAGTAGTATAAAGAAATCCATTATCTTTCCAGTAGATTGCTTTAGCAATCTGCATCTGGCGCTAGATGGCGTTAGAGAGATAAGATTGCGTACCCCAAAAACAGCTACTCTGACAGTTTTGTGATTGTTGGAATCAGTATCAGTATGGATTTTTTAAGGGTTTTCTTCGATAAACGTGAAAATGCGAGCTACGTCGCTGAAAATATAGATAATGTTTATGGATCTGACACTGCAGTAGACAATTAAGCGCAATTTTGTATTTCGCCGTATTCATTCCGGTAGTTTTGATGTCAAAGATGCAGCATGTTTGGAGGGTTAATTGTAGAAAATGTCGATATAAGAACGGAAATCGTCAAGTCCGATCGTCACTTAAGCACTATTGCGAATGTCCTGGAGAATATTGCACTGAAGAAACCTTTGAAATCAATTTAATAATTTAATAAAAATTTAATTAATAAGGCTGATACAATACGATTTAATGCAGGAAAATATCTCTTGGATCAAAGTTGTATTTGCGAATCGCTGCAGAATCAACCCAAATCTGAGCCATTTTCTGAATGGCAACATAAAGTGAAAACGGTGATGGTCGGTGCAAACGGTTGCCAAATTTAGGATTGAAGATTAAGACAGTTCAGTTGTTTGTTTGATGGGACTGCCTGGAAAGTATCTACTATGAGCTACACTATTAACAAGTGGTCCGTTTAAAGGAGGCAATCACCCGGCAGCTTTAGCCATTAGGAGAAGAATTGTGTTCCATCAGCGCAATGCCAGGCCACACACATAGATAGTGACTCGCTAGGAGGTCGGGGTCCTTGGTTGGGAGATTCCTAAGTATCCATCCATCTTATAGCGCGAGTTTTTTTTTTTTTTTTTTTTTTTTTTTTTTGAGAGAGGCATAGTGGAATAATCTTCTAAGTGGCAAGTTATTGAACAAAACGGTGGATATTCGTCATAAATCGGATCATTCCAACTATGCTAAATTATCGAGCAATGAGTCGGTAAATGTCTTCTATGCTATGGTGGCACAAGTGGATAAAATTCCAAGCATAAAGTGAATTAAGTGAATTAAAATGAATTAACTTTTGGAATAATGCGCATCTTCAGTGTTGTTTCATCTGAAAATTTACACGATTTATTTGTCAATGGAAAACTTTATATGATAGAACTTTAAACTTTATATGATAGGTGATAGAAAGGCCACTCACACTCTATGAAGGATTTTCCAAACTGAGGGCATTGTTATTCTATAAAATATTAATTTTCATTGGGGGAAAAACGGTAAAAGTCGACATATTATGTATTATGCGGTGATGAATCAACCCTTTCATTATTATTCTAGGGCTCATAACTGCACATAATTGAAGCGAATTAATCTAGTAGCAAAAATTTCTCATGCAAGTGCCGAATTTATCTTTTGAAAACTGATACCTTTCTACCAGATATTCGCTTATTAAAAGAAATACACGTCGCTATTCTATGCTCCAATTTAAATACACTAGCAAGAGACCACCCTAACTGTGGGTTTGGTTTTTGAATTATAAAATGAAGTACGATTTAACACTGGCAAAATTATTACAGCAACTGTCTGTAAAAAGAAATCCATTAATTTTTTACGACTTGGAAGACTTTATTTAACATAGTTAAAATGATTCATTTTAGGTCAAACTTACACCGTTTTGTTCAACTTATTGTTATTTTGAAGATAATTCCATTATGTCTCTCTCTCATAGGAAACCTCGAACTGAAACAATTTTCTAAGCTTTTCACCAGCAGTATCACGTATTGTCAGGTCCGGACTGTAAGGTGGATGCATAAGAATCTCCCAAACATGCTTCCGGAGATTTTGGTGAGTAACTATCAATGTGTGTGGCCAGGTATTATCCTGACGTAGCACAATTTCTCTGCTATTGGCTAAAGCTGGCTTTTCTAAGCGATGTCTTTAGACGGACCAATTGTCGACAGGGCACGTTCGAATTAAGAGTTTGGAAGCAGGTGATTGTAGGTGACATCATATCAATTCTATCAAACAATTCACCCCGATTCAACCGCTTTTACTTGACGTTGTCGTAAATGATGCACTATTCGTCATCAGTCACCATTTGCTTTCGATTACTATTTACAGGAAATTTGTGGAAATTACCATGATTCCCAAGCCTGGTAAAACACCCAGTGAAGTAACTTCGCACAGACCAATTTCTCTGCTGCTGGCAATGTCTAAGCTTTTTGAGAAAGTGTTTTTATCACGATTACTGTCAATAATTGAAAGTAAAAATTGATTCCCATCTACCAGGTTGGCTTTATAAAAAGATATTCAACGGTTGACCAAATACACAGAGTTGTAGACAGCATTGAAACAGCTATGGAAGAGAAAATGGTCTGCTCTGCTGTATTCCTTGATATATCACAAGCATTCTATATGGTATAACATGCAGGGCTACTTGTAAAGTTAAATATTTTGCTTCCAACGCAATATTGCGAAGTGCTTTCGCCATATTTAAACGACAGATATTTTACCGTTAAATAGGAAAATGACTATTCATCTCTCAAAAAGGTAAAGGGTGGTGGACCTCAGGGAAGTATACTGGGACCTTTGTTGTACCTTCTGTACACATATGACTTGCCGTCCCCAAATCACTATCTAACAGCAATATTTGCCGATGATACTGCTCTTCTCGCTGTAGACAACTCTGTTGAAAATGCTACGACCAAACTACAAGAGGCTGTTAATAATGTTGCTTCATGGGCAAAAAATGGAACATAAAATTAAACTAAAGCAAATCAACTCACATAGTTTTCTCTCTAAACACCAATTTTTGCACTATAAACCAATTTACAATGGGATGGGTCCGGATAATACGTCGACGAAGTCAAATACCTAGGTATTACTGTCGGTGCTAAATTGCTTTGGAAAACATGTTAAAAGAAAGGGACAAGCTTGAATTAAAATAAAATAAATTATATTACCTCATAGGCTGGCGCTCGAGCTTATCTATTCATAATTTTGGGGATGTGCTAGTGAAGGTTCCATCAGCGCAATGCCAGGCCACACACACAGGTAGTGACTCGCTAGGAGGTCGGGGTCCTTGATTGGGAGATTCATATGCATCCATCCACCTTACAGTGCCTGTTTTTCCAAAAAACCGAGCTTTGTTTGAAAAAGACATAGTGGAATAATCTTCAAAGTAGCAAGTTATTGAACAAACCGGTGGAAATTCGGCATAAATCGGATCATTCCAACTATGCTAAATTATCCAGCAAAGAGTCGGTACAATGTCTTCTATACTATGGTGGCACGAGTGGATAGAATTTCAAGCAAGTATGAATTAAACTTTGGAATAATGCGCATCTTCTGTGTTGTTTCATCTGAACATTTACACGATTTATTTTTCGATTGATTGTAGTAGCTAATCGGCGCCAGAAAGGCAACTCAAACTGGAGTGGTTATTTTATATTTTTTTATGAAATACTATTTTTCACTGGAAAAACGGTAAACGTCGACATATTATGTATTATTCGGTCATGAATCAGCCCTTTGATAAGGTTACATAAATGTAATTTAACGTTTCCAAAAACAAAACACTTAGAAGTATTGTAAACGTACCATACTGCATTCGAAACAGTGATTCACGTCGTGATCTTGGAGTGCCAACAGTCACTGAGGTAGCGAAAAAATTCACTATGGCTCACTAACACCGTTTACAAAAATATGTCGACGCTACAGCATCCAGCTTACTTCAGCCAATTGCTTCCCGTAGACGAGTAAGACGTAAAACAGTTGGAGACCTTATGGAGATTGAGTAGCAGAAATTTTATTTTATTATTATGTTCGTATGAATATGTAATTATAACGTAAACGTAAGTGGGCTGGTGGCATCACCGGCCCATTTTTCTTTAAAGACGACCGTGGATGAAACATTACCGTCAACGGCGAACGATATCTAGCCATGACACGCGATGTTTTTTCCCCCCCAATTGGCTCAGTTGAACTTGGTTGACATGTGGTTTCGTCAGGACGATGCAACATGCCTCACTGCTCGTGAAACAATGGATATGTTGAGGGATGAATTTGGGTGAGCAGCTTATCTCTCGATTTGGCCCCCAAAATCTTACGATTTAACGCCTCTTGATTATTTCTTGTGGGGTTATGGCAAGTCGTTGTCTATGTGGACAAGCCGAACACTATTGAAGCCTTACAGGATAACTTAACACACGTTATTCATGGAATACAGACCCAAATGCTCGAAGAAAAATTGGACCCTCCGAATGGACATTTTGAGACGAAGCCGCGGACAACATTTACATGAAATTATTTTTAAAAATTAAAGGGCAAATACCAATTTATCGATTCCAATGAAAAATTGTAATATATGATGCAAATTTTAGTGTTTTATTTGATTAAAATAAAACTACGATTAAAAAATCACCTTTTATGATGGTCGGACTTGACGATTTCTTCTATTATTCTATCGATATTTTCGACAATTAGCTTTCCAAAGGGATTGTGTTCTTGACATAAAAATTACAAAAACTGAATCTACTAAACGAAAATTGAGCATGATTGACTGTTATAGCTACAGGTTTTTAAACACTATTTGAATTTTCAATCACCTGACTTATATTTCCGACTTTGTCGGAGAAAAACTGTAAAACATGGCATATTATCTTTATGCTGGTGTATATCTTCCCCGCGCTCTCCAACAGTACCGAGTCACTTAACCACAAAACTATCTATGGAGCTTTTTTAGTACAAAGTTTTGGTTTTTATCGCCATCTAGCGTAACACGATTGCACTCATACAATGCTAGATGCAGATTACTAAAGCCATCTATTGGAAAAATAATGGATTTATGTTTAATATATTTTATATTATGTGCAAGGAGGAGAAATTTTTGTTGGATCTGAGGTTTCGCGATAATGTGGACTTCTATATATGTTTTATTAATACGTGATAGCCAAGTTAATACTCTATGAAAAAGCTGCTATATATGTAAATAGCTGCATGTAAGAAATCTCACATTCAATCATTTTCAACATGATTGATTCCTGAAGATTGCAGTTATCAGCATGTTTTTCTTAGCAAATCTTACTCAAGAATAGGGAAAAAATTTAAAAAAATTTAAATTACTTTCACAACTATCAATTATCTTTTGCTGACGCGGTTAAAAAATAATTATATATAGCCATGATAGGTTTTTAATTTTCGAAATAATCACAGAGGGTCAAAAAAATAAGCAATTGCAAATGATCTAAAGTTGCAATATGAAATTTTGGCCAAAAAATTTATAAAACCTACATCAAGTCTTCGTAACGGCCACCCACCAAAAATTTCTCATAGAATACTAATTTAGATAATAAAATTCGATAACATATGAGCGATGTGCTGGTGTAATTAAGCGGCAATGCTAACTGATCACAAATAAGCTGTCAAAATATCTTTATTGCAAAGCGAAATTGCAAATTTGTGAAATTTGTGTGTTGAAATTTTTGTTCGGAAATTTACTTTTTAGCAACTTCCCCCATGATTTGCTGTTTCCTTACGTTGTCGATGTTTTAAAAAAAGCGATGAAGAAAAACACAAGAGCGGTTCCAAAACTAGCCGACTTAACAAAAAGCTTACAATAATTTCCTTTATTTTTCAACAGAATTACCTTTTAATTTGATACACTTTTTCCAACAATATTTATTAGCTTATATACCCTCTTTAAGAACTTTCAAACTCCTTGAAATAGCCACCAACCGCAGATTCCTCTTCTCCATTGTTGGCGAATCTTATACCACCGAGCCATTTTTTCTAGTTTGGAAATAGAAAATGTAGCAATTTGAACTTTAATTCATTAATTTTTCACATCGCAATAGCAGATGTGTGAACTGAAGCATTGCCTTGATGAAACAACACTTTCTTATTCGCCAAATGCGCTATTTTTGCCATAATTTCATCACATAAACGCAGCAATAAATTAGCATAATATTCGGCTTTGATGGTTTTTCCTTTCTAAAGATAATCAATAAAAATAATCCCATGCGCATCCCAAAACAACAGACGCCATGACCTTGCCTGCAGATGGAACCGTCTTCGCCTTCTTTGGACACGGTTCTTCCAATCCACTGTTTTGAATGTTGCTTTGTATCAGGTATGAAGTAATGCGGTAAAATATAGCTGAACTCTCTACTGAAACATCTTCACGACGCTGTTTTTGAAAGATGCGCGGCACCCATCTTGCGTACAATCAAATGTGTAGGTTTTACATGAGTCTCGCTGGGAAAGCCTTAACCATGGTGGGCCATCACACAGGTGCTGTTTTCCATCATTTTTTTCTTGGTTATATGTTACAGCAAGCGCCCCTTTGAGGTACTCAAACTAATCCCAAAAGGATTAGTCAAACTACCAGAGATTTGAAGTAGGTCCCTTTGAAAAGCATTCCTCAGGTCCCACTCCCTCACTCGGCCAAAGTACCTTTGTAGTCACTTGGTATGAAGTGAGTTACCTCCCGGGTAGGAGTTGAGGCAATCTAGAAAGACCTCGGATAGACATGAACAGTGTTTTCTAAGCTAATGCCTTCCTTCACCAACGCAACCTGAAGCAACACAAAAGCACTGTTTTGGCAACCATAACCAGCACGATGCTCCCACTGGGGGTCCAACACCATTGACCAGGAAGGAACAATGGTCCTTGGACCCCTGGTCACCCGTGCTACCAGAAGAGAAGAAACCTCTGGTCTGGGTTTCGCAGACAAGCTACTCCAGTTTTGCTTTATC
>JAHXMU010015285.1:0-13132 GCA_019455685.1 Philornis downsi
CAAAAATGTCCTTTCTCGAAAAAGTCATACTGGAAAAGTGGAAAAAATGTATGGCAGTCGCAAAAATGCGCAAGATGTTTTTGATTTACCTTAAAGCGAATACTTGAAAGATTAACCAAAATATAGATTTACACCGGAACTATCTGGAATAAAAAAATATGACAATAAAGTCACCGTAGACTTGTTAATCACAGAACAAAGTCATACAAATAATACGCTTCTCTTTGAAATCTGAATGCACCGGTTGACAACAACTGACTTTAATCAGACTGACTAATCAGAGCTAAAAACAAGCAAACAAAAACTGAATTACAGTTACCTATTGTATTGAGACGCTCATTAAACGATCAGAAGGAATGTTGCCAGACATTTTTTTTTTTTTAATTTTTTCTAGCAAGATTTATAAATTACAACAGTGTGCGCCGCCCGAATTTACTTCTTTCATAATGACAAATTTCTTTTATAATGACGGAATGGCAAAATAAAGAATTTATCAAATTTCATAAATTAATTATATTCTTTCCATTTTTCCATATTGAATTTTTTTTAACACACTTCAGCAAATGACTGGATAGCAAATTTCCATCAAAACCGATGGAAAATTAGGTTTGAATTCCTAGTTTATTGTTAATATCTCCAACAAAAATATTCATGCATTTTAGGTTCTACAGAACCCAAGATAGATTTGAAAGCTTATGTGGTCTGATTTCTATGCAACTTCAAACATATTTTAAAATTGATTAACGTTTGCAAGCAACCGAAATCCATAACAGGACAATGACTATTGAATAATTAGAAATTTGTTGAAAAATTGATGAATGAGGTAAAAATTAAAAAAAAAAAGAAATAACTCGAAAGAGTCAATCGCTCCCTTTATATTTTTTTGCTCTAAAAATTCCTTAAAAAAGGATTTCTCCTTCGGAATGACAACACCGGTTCCGATATAGGCCATTTACAAGTCACGGCTATATTCAGCTGTTGTAAGGAATTTCATAAAGATTTGTGGCAGTTATCATGCCTACCACCCAGACAGAGAGATAACGCTCACTCCACTTAAATATTAATGAAACACATTTGGCCAAAATTCACTTAGTGGTTTCGATGCGTTCTCGTGTGTTACACTTCTACCATAACAAAAGATATAGAAATGAAGATAATTTCAGTTGGAGGTATGTAAAGGGTGGCGCATAAGTAACGTTAACGGCGACTATATTGAATGCGTTCTTGTGCATCATTTGGTTTTAACTCGTGAACCAATTGCATCTTATATGGGAAAAGATGTAACATACGATATGTAAAATTCTTTGCAAAGACCGCCTAGACATCTCTAACTGCTGAGAACGTCGCCTGGTGGAAGTTTCAGGGTTTCCTTCAATACTTCCTTGCACTCGAGCAATGGTCACTTCATTTCGAACTGCACGAGGTCTTCCAGCACGCGGAAGGTCACAGACAGTCCCTTGTTGCCCAAAACGCTGAACCAATCGGTAAATTGTTGGAGCGCTAGGAGCATTTCGAACATGATCTGAATAATCGAACGCTGACTTCCAAAGTAAAATTGAACAACTTTGGTTCTTTGTTCTGTGCTGAGCCTTTCCATCATAAATTTCCCAAGTATTATTTAGTTAATTCTGTAAAGAGACGAAAAAAAAGACTTAAACAAAAAATCTATTCGCTGATCAAATTTTAACGTTACTTATGCACCTCCCTATATAAACATAGCTATCATTCGAAGTAGCGGCAATAGCTAATTGCAAATAAAAATAAACGAATTTTGTTTCGACTTTTAATTTGTTGTTTTTTTTTTTTTTAATTTTGAGGGAGCAAATTGTAAATATTAATAGGCGTTTTTAAAATGATGTAGGAAAACTGGAGTAATGTCCCAAGCCTCTACGTTGGCTACTTACAAAAACATCACCTATGGATAGTCGGTGTAACCAGTTTTTAGTAACTCATTTAGATTCCCGAAATAAATCGACTATTAGAATATTATCGCATAAAAATATACAGCACTATAAGTACATGCTGGCACTTCAGGTTTTTTTTTCTTCAACCCTATGAACAAATAGTATTTTTTGAATTATCTAACTCTTTACACCCATTCTTCGCACAGTACCAAACCCATCTGTCAAAGTTTTATCACAGTTAAATGGTAGAAATCTATTGATATTAATTTAATAAGATGCGCCAGAAATGCTTCTGGTGTTATTTGTATTGGTTGTTACCAGAATATTATAGACAAATTTCGTATTTTCCGTCGCTGATGTGTTCTATAATTTTGGGATGATTTCAATAAGAAACCTACTAGAATTTAGACCGATAATTGCAGGACATTGAAAACATATAATCCGATCTTAAGTTTAGAAGGCTACAATTAAACCCTATCGTAATTAATTTCTTATTACTTCAAAATATTAAAAATAAAATAATTTTTTAAAGTACAGGGTGACCTTCGGGAAGGTATACTACTTTGTTTGTTTATAATTTTTGATTACATGAAAGAGAATGGATCTTATATCGATAAATATTTCATTTAATGTCGGCAATTATGTATGGAATACATACAATATCAGACAAATGTCCGCCTCTGTTAGCCTCACAAATGCGAGCTCTTTTGAGCACAATTTTCATTACATTCTCACACATTTCAAGCGGCATTTCATCAATTTCATCACGGATATTTTGTTTGAGTTGCTCAAGTGTTTCTGGTTTGTTTGCATAAACCTTGCTTTTCAGATATCCCCACAAAAATAAGTCCGGAGCAGTCAAATCAGGCGACTGTGAAGGACAATCAACATCACCATTTCTTGAAATAACTTGTTGTGGAAGGACGTCTTGCAGTAATTCCATTATAATCCTGGCTGTATGCGATGTGGCAGTGTCTAGTTGATACCACATGTTAATCAGGCCCTAAGCATGTAGTTGTGGCATTAAAAAGGTTTTCAATTATATCACGATATCGCTCCTCAGTGACAGTTACCATTACGCTGTTTTCAGTTTCAAAGAAGGAAGGTCCAGTGATTCCTCATGACCAAATTGCACACCAGACTCCCACTTTTAATGGATGCAAAGGTGACTGATGAATAATTTGAGGGTTTTCCATTGTCCAGAACCGATTATTCTGTTTATTCGCATATCCATTCAAATGAAAATGTGCCTCGTCACTCATTATGATTTTTTCATGAAAATCGGGGTTGTCATGGGCGAGCTGTAACATCCTATTTTTATATGTACGGCGGCGAAAATGATCTTGTGAAAGAAACTCTTGTGTCAACTGAATCTTAAATGGAAACAAATGCAAATTCTTGTGCCAAATTGTGGCCAAAGCTCTCTTTGAAGAACAAGCTCCTGAGCACGGCGTCGAATTGAGGTTGATGGACTATTTTGAACACTTTCTTAAACAGCAGTAATGTTTCCAACCGATGCTGTAGGACGTTGTGGTCCATGCTTGGCCCTATCAGCTACAGACCCTCTTCCTTCGAAATCATTCACAACACGATGAATAGTCCGTCTTGTTGGCACGTTGTTTCTTTCAAAAAGTTTACGTAATTTTCTCATCGTCACAGTAATCGATGATTGTTTTTGATAAAATGTTTTAACGATTAAAACACGTTGTATGCAAGTAGTATACCTTCCCGACGGACACCCTGTATTATAAAAATCTTTTACACGGAGATTGATTGTAGATCAGGAAAGCACATGGAAATAGTTTTGAGTTAATGTCGCCTATACATTCTCAACCAAATGCGCTATTACATAGCTGTGCAAAATAGGAGGTGTGTTCAAAAAATAAAGAGAATGTTTATTTTTCTCAAAAAATATTTACATATTCATCAAGTTCTATTTCATCTCCTTCAAAGCAGTGCCACTCAGATATAATACACTTGTGCCAGCGTTTTTCCAACCCTCGAAGCAGTTCTGATATGCACTTGATGGTATGTCCTTGAGCTCTCTCAGCGATTCGATTTTTATCTCCTCAATCGTCGCAAAACGTAGTCCTTTCACGGGTCTCTTTAATCTTGGGAGCAGGAAAAAGTCGCAAGGGGCCCAATCTGGTGCATACGGTGGCCGAGGCATGATAACAGTATTGTTTTTGGCCAAATAATTTTTCACAAGCAAATATGAATGAGCAGGTGCATTATAATGATGCAAAAGCCATGAATTTGTTTTCCACAATTCCGGGTGTTTTTTTTTCGTATTATTTCACGCAAATGGGGCATAACTTCAAAGTAGTATTCCTTATTTACCGTACGACCTTATGGTAAAAACTCCTGATGCACTACGCAATGGTAATCGAAGAAAACAGTGAGCAAACCCTTGACGTTTGATCGAGCTTGGCGTGCTTTTATTTTGGTCTTGGCTCTCCTGGACTCCTGGGTTTTGGTTTCGATGTCGTAACCATATGCTCATGATTCGTCACCAGTTATGTATGACCCTTTTCAGCAAATCTGGATCATCGTTGACGTCATTCAACAATTCCTGAGCGATGCTCATGCGACGTTGTTCCAGCAATTTTGGAACGAACTTTGCTGCCATACGCTTCATGCCCAAAATTTCCGAAAATATTACATGGCATGAGCTAACCGATATGCCGATATCCTCAGCAACTTCTCTAATTGTGATTCAACGATTCTCCATAACAATTTTCACTTCTCAACATTTTCATCGGTTGTTGTTGTGCTGGGGCGTCCAAAGCAAGCGTCGTTATTCACATATTCTCGACCTTCTGTGAAAAGTCTGTAGCATATGTAAACATTTTTTTGACTCTGAGTAGTCTCACTGTATGTCACTGTCAACATTTCAAGTGTGTTTGAGCACTTAATTCCATTTTTTACATAAAATTAGATCCAACTTCTTTGATCCATTTTTTTCGATAGCAGGAAATCTCCGAACACGCAAAACACTTGCCTTATTTATGCCTCTCACAAACAAACTAAACATGCTATATGGATGAAACCGTCAACATAACTTCGAAACGAGTGTACCAACATAAAAACAATAATGATCGAAAGTCGAATGTACGTAGCCCGCGAAATTTAAAATTCACCTAATGTTTTGAACACACCTCGTAAGTATCTACTTAGATAATCTCAGTTAATTAATTTTTAGTGAACATATGTCGCACATAATTGGGAAAGCAAATTTGCATAAAAAAATACTGTTTCTATTAATTAATAGAATTTCTGCCCTAACAGTCGGTCGGTGATGATAATAATTACTGTAATTATATTCCTTATACAGCTTTAGCACTGAGGCGGACGGCATCTACAGAATTAATGGAATGAAAACCATTGATAAATTTAAACCTAACTGCACCTACAGCGGCCTTCTTACATCCAATTAATATTCATAAATCTCATTTATATTTGTATTTACTATCTCACTATGTAAATAATGTATCTTTTATTCCTTAAATACAAATGTATACATATTTCTATTTTCTATACATGTACAAGTATGAATCACTATAATGCGCTTGCTAATTTGTACGCATGATTTTACTCTTCTCTATATATGTTAAGAAAAAATTTGTCAGAAATTGAATTTCTCTGCAATTTGTTTTAGCACATAGAGGAATGTCCTTGCCAATTTCCACAATTCTGTCTTCAACTGTTTAGTCGGGGATATTCAGTTAAGTTCCTAATAAGACAAATTTCGGGTAAAATAGCTTACGTATAACCCATTCTTAAAATGCAGACAGGCCCTGGGAGAAATATGCTTTTTAAGTTTTTTCTCTTCATCTTTAACCTTCGGATCTGCTCTGGTTCAATTGTTGACCCATTTATTTCTTGTTCAAATTCCAAAGTTTGTATTTTCATTATGTTACATCGTTATTATGTAACTTCGGTTGCTACCATTTGTCTCTAGGCGCCTGTGAAATTTATGCCTTCCTTCTTCCTTGTTTACATCTTAAGTAAAATGAATTTCAAAACGTCTAATAATATTTTTCGACTACTACGTATGACAAATACGCTGATGGAATAGCTTCAGTAATATTTTGTATATGATAGTACCATTTGCGATCACTAAACTCACCGTTTAATTCCTAAAAGTACAAATCTTCGAAAATTTCTCTCGTCTTGACAGAGGAATTTGCACTCCCAATTACATGACTTTCACCCTGTTTCAGTTCAGTGTACCCACTTTGTGGTAACTGTTTGATACCCTTAAATTAGGCAGTCGGCGATTCCAGCATAAGTCGTTTGTCTTGGTCGAATGGAACCTACTTTCGTCCTAATTCTTTTATAATCACCAATTTTTTTAAATTTACACTGCAAATTTTATATTTTAAACTTCACTTTCTGTTATTAGCAATTGTGTCAATTTTGCAACATTTCTTCCCCTAAAAAAACAAATTTCGAAAAAATTTCCTTAAGCGCGACTACGCTATAAAAATATAGTAGTCAAATGTATACAAATACAGCTTCATGATTTTAGCTTCAGCCATTTGTTATAAGCGATGATACCATTCCTGTACCTCTTCAACTTTATTTACACCTAAAGCTAAGATTTGTCATACAATCTGTAAGAAGAATGTGTATCATAATGTTGATGACCTTAACTTCAATCATTTTTCACCCGTGCCTATCAAATTTACCCATAAAATTACGAATTCGGAAAAAAAATCGCTTCCTGTTCCACTCTTTTGCTATACAGTATGAAAATCACAAAATTTCATTCATACTCCGCTCCTTATTTTTGAAGAAGACAAAAGCTCTAATTTTCATGATTCTAAGTTTACCCGTTTAGTCTGGCCAGTGGTGCCATTTTATTCCCTTTTTACCCATTTCTTACAGAGTTCTTACAGCGTGCCTATTCTTAAAGGCAGTATAGGCACCATGACTCTAGCTCCAGCCATTTGAGCTCGACAATGATACCAGGTTTACCCCTTCCTTTATCCTGTTTTTGCCTTTTAAAATCTGCATTTTTGGAAAATCGTTTCTTATCGGATATCTAATCTGAACTTAGAACGTGAACACCAATTTTCATAATTCTGCCTCTAGCCGTTTGAGCTAGGAGATGGTACCGCGTTTATCAATATCCCGTTTTTACTCCTTTTGTTTTCATGATTCTAAGTTCACCCGTTTAGGCTGGCTAGTGGTGCCGTTTTATTCTCTTTTTACCCAATTCTTATACCATTGTTATTGCGTGCTTAATCTTAAAAGGCAATTTTGGCCAAAATTTTTATGATTCTGGTTCCAGCCATTTGAGTTCGGCGATGACACCGGATTTGTCACTTTTTACCCTGTTTTTACCTTTTAAAAACTGCACTTTGAAAAATCGTTTCTTATCGGGTGTCTAATCTGGTCTTGAAATATGAACATTAAATTAAAATGCGATGATACCAAATTTGTCCTTTTTCAACCTGTTTTTCGCTCTTTTTATCTCGCATTTTTGGCCTTAAAGACAGTATTACTGTTTTTTTTTTTTTAAAAAAAAAAAAAAAAAAATAAATAAATAAAAAGCATATCCCAATTTTCGTGACTCATGCATTAGTCCTTTGGCCTGGATCATGATTAGTCAGTCAGTAATGAATATTTATATTGAAGAGTTTTTTTCTTAAAACTTTTTCCTTCGAAGTTCCTGTATTAGATTATATTGTAATTGTAATTTTTTTATTGAGACTTTTCTTTTAACAATTTAGGAGTTAGTTAAACAAATTAACAAAATAAAAAAATCTTAAGATTTACGCTATAATTCTACGATTTTTTTTATTTGTCCTGACTAACGATAAAGATATTTGCAGCCTCATGCTAAAAGTTTTGCAACAATAGATCTTTATATATATAAATCTACTGTACGGGCGTTGTCAGTCAACTCCTCCTAAACGGCTGGACCGCTTTGCATAAATTTTTTTATATGCGTCTGGGTGGTGCCCGGGATGGTTTAGATTTACAATTCGGTCCAATTGGACAAAGGGGCGTGGTACCTCCCATACAAACAAAAAATTAAAAATCAATTATTTCTGCTCCTGCTTACGGTATTTGAACAAACTTTGGTGCGTACGTTTGGTGTACACATCTTAAGTGCTACTGCAAATATGGGCGGGATTGGGCGATGGGGCGTGGTACTTCCCATACAAACCATAAATTAAATATCCAATATTTCTGCTCCTGTTTACGGTATTTTAACAAAATTTGGTACATCGGTTTGGTGTACATGTCTTAAGTGCTGCTGCAAATATGGGCGGGATTGGACACTGGGGAGTGGTACCTCCTATACAAACCATAAATTAAAAAGCAATTATTTCTGCTCCTGCTAACGGTATTTAAACAGAATTTTGTTTAACATTGAGACATTTCCAATAAAAATAAAATTTGAAGGCAAAGCAACGTTTGCCGGGTCGGCTAGTTTTAATATAAATTAATAACATAATCGACCTTGCTCCCGAGTCTTTCATTTACATGAGCAAAGATATTCTCATAAATATCCTTAAAGCTAAGTTGAAATTAAATAATGGAAGAAAAGAAAATGAATAAAAAGAAAAAAAACTGAATTTAAAAATTCGGTTTGAAAAACAAAAAAAAAAGATAACAAAACCAAAAATGAAGGATACTTCGGTTTTTACGGATGGTATTTGGTAGAATCTTATCAAAAAAATACTGATCTCATCGAGACCGGAAAATGAGTGAAATTTTCGCATTTAACACCTATAGGCGATAAATATTTCTCGCTTGACCAAGAGGTGTTAATTTGTTGGTTGTAAATTTCCCATATATATATGGATTTTCGTCAAATTTGTTCATTAGGTCGAAAACGTAATGTGCGATTGGAGTTAATTTTGCTACATTACATATATAATGATTTTAATAACGCTTTGTGCGGGTTTCAAAGTTTTTCCCAACACAATACCTCAGCACTTTTCTCTTTAAAATTTCTATCTTCTTGATGACTATAGGAGCCACACTAAACCAAATTCGAAAAACATATAAAATAACCGGTCGTATTCTCTTTTTGTATAGTAAAAGTTTCATCTTCACCGAGAGACTTTTATTTAAAAATATTCTGTGAGAAAATCCCAAGAATTTTATATGACATTCCAATAACAATTCTTATGTGATTATTAAACTTAAGAAGTTTCAAAAAATTAATGCCCACACATTTTAACCTATTTGTGAAAGGAATTTCCTTACTTACAAGAAAAAGTCTTAGCAGTTTACTTTCGGAAACTACGAACGGTTTACATTTGCCCGAAGCGATTCTCAAACGAATTGCTTTACTCTTTGATGCATTTATTTTCACTCCCCATTTGTGTATTAGATTATATTAACTATATCGTTCCTATATAGAGTTGATTTTTCCTATTGTATTTGTTTAGGTGTTTCATATTAAATCGTATTGATGCCACATGCATGATCTTTTTTCATCTTCTCCATTTCCCAAAACCTTTTCTAATCTCTCGTAACCGCTGCAATTACTTTCTTCGTTGAATCTTTGATATTCAACACTACAGACAGCATTCAACTAAGTGTAGTTTTTTGCCCCAGTATTTAACACCATACTGCAGGACATCTGGAAACATATTAGCACCAAGTCGACTCTATCCGATTTATTAAACATAGGATTCTTCGAATGATTTATCAGATTGCGCTGACGTTAGGCTGCTCCAATACAATAGCTCGTACATTATGAATGGATTGACTTTGAAACCGCTTACGTATTTTTAATTTTAATTGAAGACTTTGATACTCCTACTAACGTATTTCCAAGGCCAATTAAATCTGTCCGCGTTTATGTCCTGGGTAAATTTAGTATCTGAGCAGCTTTCTCGAATATTGAAGTCGTTTGTGAGCCTCGATCTATGATTGCTCTCAATAATATTCGCTCTCCACCAGCTGCCTCAATTTGTATTTGTGCTATTGCTAACAATGTCATCGCTGGACCTTAGTTTTATGGACACATTGATCATATCACATGAGCCCACATCCTTCTCAAATTTTCTAAGCAAAATCCACGCTAGGAATGGGTCTGCACCTTCCAAATCTGTCCCTATTGATTTCAGGGCTTGCAAACTTCCAGTTTTAACATCCAACGTTTGCTTTATGGTTAGCACCATTTGCAAATGTTCACTGGGCAGATCAAGAATCCTGTAGAATAGCGATGAGAACAGCACTTTCTTGTTATATCTTTGGTCCAACATAGTCTATGTTGCTTTATGATGATCTTCCGTTTCTCCACGTCGAACAGCTTATCGTTTTCATCTAATAGCTTTACAAACACTTCGTTAAAAGCTGGCCATTCATCAACATTCCCACTAAATATTGGAATTTTTATTTCCTCGAATTTCACAGCTGTAGAATTTCTTTGCAGTTTGCTCGTTCATTTTGGCAATTCAGTTCCTCGACTATATCATAATATTCTTGCCGGTCTTCCACATGAGTATCTAGACCCTCGTCTTCCATTTTCTCATACATTTTGCATACATACATCATTGTAGAGTTGTTTCAGTACTCATTTCCTTGGCCCAATCATTACTGTGGTCAACTGATTAAAATATGTTTTATCTCTTCTATTTTTTCATCCAAACGGCTTATTCTTTGGAAGAAGGTTTCCTCATATTTGTTATCCTTAGTGCTAGCTGATTACACCATCTTAGTGGTGGGTAATTGTTGTGGCACACCCTGATTGTTACAACCTTCCACAAATACGCTTAGCTTCCTTTTTAGTTTTCTGTATAAGGCTTCGGTTTTTTCAACTATGTCCAGTAGGCGCGATTCCTACTTATACAGAGAGTCCTGCAGCTCCGTAGAATTCCTATTGATATTTGTTCATTCCGCATCTATTGTTTTTCCGTACTGCTTCCTTTTGGCGCCTCTCATCACATTAGGATCACAGATCTTAACGGCCACATTACGCTAGCCAACAAGGTTTTGGACTGGAACAACCAAATATCTTTTCTAGCGTCATTTGGTGAGCTGAATTCAAATCTCTCTGCTGGGCTGAATTCAGTTTTCTATATAACGTTTGAGATACAAAAAAATGTTTTGTTCGTTTTTTATATAAATCATCATTCGTTTATTTAAAAATCAATGAATTTTCAGAAGTGAATGACGTTATTTGAATGTCGTTTGTATTTTGTTGACTCGGTTTCACGTCTTATAGTCCAGCAACAGTCTCCCAGCTTGCTTTTGTCCCAAAATCCGTGATAATTTCTTTCAATTTTCATTAAATCTTGGTGAGCATGCTCTCTTGTTGTTCGTCGCTTACCTCACCTAGGTTTTGTGGAAATAAATCTCAATGCGAATGAAGAAAACGCATTTAGAGTGACATTCAGCAACAATTTGTCTGTAGTTTTCACTCTTATTGTTTCCAAGAAAACTGTTCCACGGCGCTCTTGAAAGATTTCCAGGCTGCACATCCTTTCTCCTGATTTGAGGGCCAACAAATATGCCTTCTTTGATTTTAGCATATGAAATTTTAGGACAAACCACTAACAAATATTTAAATGCTGCACCATCTTTGTGCAGAGCCTTGACAAAGTTCTTAAAAAGGCCCAATTTTATGTCCGGCGGCGGAACAAGAACGTCATTTGGATCAATTAATGGTTTGTTTGAAATGTTTTGTTTTCCTGGTGAATACTCAGTTCTTTTTGACCACTCTTGACATGTAGCGCGACTATTCCATAGACAAAGGAAACAACAACATTTTGTGAAACCTCCTTGCATACCTGTCAACCAGTCAAAAATATGCCCTGAAACAAATTAATTTACAGTTATTTACGACGGTCTGTGCTATATATACAAAGAAATTTAAATCACACAACTTAAGGTCACCACAGATCTTCCATTTATTATCGTTGTATTTGAGTAATGCCAAAATTTGAGTCATTGATTCGTAATTTTCCTTTGTATTAACGGCATGAGCAATTGCTATGCTTTTATTCCCATTATGCAAAAGGAGAGTCTTAAAACTATACTTAGAGCCATCAATAAATAATCTCCATTCAGTTTTGTCATAAAGCTGGTTCATTTTTTGAAATAAACCTTCAACACCAGTACAGTATAGAAGAGAATGTTTCTTTACAAAATATGCAGCCAATTCCAAGCTTTTATCTCTATAGATTGTTACTTTTGTCCCAACTGCAAGATGTTTCCAGTGCCGCATGCATGAAGCTAGTAATTCTGCGTCTTGCTTCGTTAAATGTAAATCCCGAATTTGATCATTCAGTTCAGCTTAAGTCACTAAATGGCGTTCATTTTCAGCCTGATACAAACTACCACTGCTGGTGAAAGATGTTTTGGACTCACTGCTCGTAGCACTGGGAATGACTGGTAATGAATCATTTTGTGGACCTTGAACTAGTTTGGAAACCGATGGGACATTCGCGTAAGTAATATTTTTTCAATTTTCCATATTGAATCCAGCAACTTTTGTTAAACAGAAATAACAATCGGTTTGTTGGTTACTTGACTCTCTCCAATGTACTGGAATTGAAAAATCATTGTCGGTGTCCACGGTTTGTTCAAGTTTCTGACAGCAAACCCAAAATAATGTAAATATCCATATTTTAATGATTTTGATATTGCATATATATTTTTTTCCAACCAATAATTCATTACACACAATGCAAAAATAGCTTGAATCTGTAACGCCAGACCTCCCTGACATGCTTAAACGCTACTATTATGAATGTGGGCTTCTGTCAAATTAATAATTGTGAAATTGTAGAGTCAGTATTGATTGGTTTACGGTATTGCCAGCATGCGATAAAAATTGAACAAGACGTCATGGCCTAATTTTTATGCCAGATTCGAATACAGAGCACTCCGATTAATTAAAAAACATGTTTCCTTTCTGCAGTCAATTTTTTTTCTCCAAATTTGTAGACCAGTGTTATGATTTGCTTCCGCTGCGTGTTGATAACCTCGGTTTTCCTTTGCCGAGTCTTTTTTAAACATTTTTATTTAGTTTTATTTCAAATTTCTGTGTCACTAAATTGTATCGTACGCGGAACATATACGTAGTCCTTTTTTATATTTTCAGCTTACGGACTGTGTAAGTATTTCGAAGCATACTTATTCGAAATTTATACGGACTGTCTTCTTTGCTCGAAGGACCAAATATATAGCGCAACCTTAAATAATAAGATCATACAGGGTTGCCCATATTCGACGGACCCATGTTTTTTAAAAAA
>JAHXMU010015287.1:0-10429 GCA_019455685.1 Philornis downsi
CTATTGTTATAGAACAATATCCAAGTATCTAGACCATTGGCAACAGGCAACCGGCGGCAACCACAGCTATGTTAGAGACATAAACCAATCATCAACCCACACTACAAATCTATTGAGTTTTGTGGTAATGTCTAAGCTGTAGTCTAAGCTGTAGTTTCACTAAGACTCACAGCGTTATGGCTGTACTTGTAAGTTAAAGATTGAACAAAATATCATAAACATTAGTAATAGCCAAGTATAAAGATTTCAAAGCAGAAAACAAACAATATAGTAACTGCTGACTAAAGTAAGGCACTGTGATGCTAACTAAAGCAGCTGCATTAGCAATTGGATTGGTACTGTATGCTCGTGCATCGTATAAAGTCTACATGCTTTAGACTACTAACTATGACTGTGGCTATACTTCTATATGAGTCACTGTCTCTTTTACTGTGATGGTGCATTGCTAAAGTTGATTTTGTGTATGCTTCGCTATTGGTTTTTTCATATTTGTATATTTGCAGGAATTTTCTAGATTACAGCAAAGCAATTGTGGTTAATCCAACTTAATAGTATTTTAATACGGTCGCAATAGCTTATGTGGTCGATGCAAAAATGTTCCCACGAAATGTTGGTAACGGTGTTTCAAAACAAAAAAAAAGACACACAAAAGCAAACAAGTGTTTAACTTATTTCATTTACAGTTACAGAGGGGGAAATTTTTTATTCGAATCAATTTGAGTTTATAAATTTGTGTTGTTTATAGTGGAAAAAATGAAAAAATAAGAATAATGCAGCTAATCCGGCGGAAATCCCTTATATCGATGCACAAAATTGCCTATTGTGCAAATCAAATCAAAAGACTTAAGACACAAACATGTTTTGGTATGTGAGAAAAAAAACATGCTCAGTTTTTCCACTATTTTGTTAATCACGATATGCTATCGTTTGTTTGGAACCAATTGAGAAATTATATCAGATTATTGTGGAAGGCAAACAAATTATGAAATGATTGCGCACGAGGTTACAACCATTTCTTCCTTAGGCAGTTTTGAGCGTTGTCACGAATATGTTTCATTAGGTATTGGGTTGTTCGGAAAGTTCTTTCGATTAATTCGTTAGTTCACCAGTTTCTTCAAACACTATCATAACTTGCTTGCACCCCTTCTCTAAACAGTTTAGTATGGTTTACTTGTGTTCTCGTTCTAGTCGTGAGTGGTTATATCGTTTTAAAGAAAAGTTTTAGAAAGTGGGGAAAAAGTAGCAGAAAAGAGCATTTTAGGCATATTATACTGTATGAAAAGGCAGTTGAAGTCAGCCAAAAATAAATATGAAGAAAACAAAACAAATGAAAGAATTTGCCAGAAATGGTTTAAAAGATTTTCTACAGGCGACTTCTCCATAACTGACGCTTCCAGATCAAGATGACCAAAAGAAATTGTTTCCAAGAGAGATGTTTATTTTTATTTATTGCTAATTCTTGTGCAACAGTTAAGGAAATAGCTAAATTAATCAAGAATTTAGTCTCAACCTCTCAAGGGGTCATAAAAGAGCTCGGATAGAGCTTGCTTTGGTATTAGGAGTTACTCGCCAAACCATTTCCATGCGATTGCATGTAATGGGAATGATTCAAAAGCAAGAAACTTGGGTTCCTTATGAGTTGAAGCCAAGGGACGTTGGTTGTCGTTTTTCGCCAGTGAACAACTGCTTCATCGTATTGTAACGAGTGATAAAATATGAATTCACCACAGCAATCCAAAGAAAACAAATCGCAGGGGCTGCCCGGCCATGCTTCTAAGTCGTCGCCTCAGCCGAATATTCAAACTGTGAGGGCCATGCTTTGTATTTGGTGGGATCAGGTCGTTGTTATTTATCACGTGCTGTTGAAGCCAAGCGAAACCATCACTGGGGATCGGTATCGACTTCAATTAATGCGATTGAGCCAAGCTCTGCGCGAGAAATGCCCACAAAACGCGGTGAGGCACGAAAAATTGATTCTTCAGCATGACAACGCTCTGCCCCATGTGGCCAAACTCGTTAAAACCTACCTGGAAACGCCATATTCCCTAGGTATTGCGTTGTCCAATTATGACTTGTTTTGTTTGATTGCATTTGGTCTGGCTCATCAGCAGTTCCTCTCATATGACGACATCAAGGAATGGCTAGATTCGTGGATAGCCTCAAAAGATGAACAGTTTTACAGTACCGGAATTCAAGCTTTGCCAGAAAGATGGGAACAAGTAGTAGCTAGCGATGGGCAATACTTTCAATGAATCATTTGTAAACATGTCTTCATAATCTATATAAATAAAAATCAAATGCCGTTCGTTGGTAAGGACATCAGTTGAGAACGGCTGGACCGAATTGAAAATTTTTTTTTTTTTTTAAATGTTCGTCGTAGTCCAACTTAGGTTTTTATGGAAAGAAAAATTTACCACGCCCACTTTTACGCCTACTTTTTTCGATTTATCTAAAATTGTAAAACGGCTACACCGATTTGGCTAATTCTTTTTTTAAATGTTTGTAATAAATGTTCCCAGTGCTGCTACAAATATGGGCGGGATTGGACAATGGGGCGTGGTACCTCCCATACAAACCATAAATTAAATATCCAAAATTTCTGCTCCTGTTTACGGTATTTGGTACATCGGTTTGGTGTACATATCTTAAGTGCTGCTGCAAATATGGGCGGGATTGGATAATGGGGCGTGGTACCTCCCATACAAACCACAAATTTAAAATCCATTATTTCTGCTCCTGCTTACGGTATTTGAACAAAATTTGGTATATAAGTTTGGTTTACATATTGTAAGTTCTGCTGCAAATATGGATTGGATTGGACAAATAGGCGTGGTACCACCC
Organism: Philornis downsi; assembly: GCA_019455685.1. NCBI lineage: Eukaryota > Metazoa > Arthropoda > Insecta > Diptera > Muscidae > Philornis > Philornis downsi. The sequence continues at coordinate 2,842 of JAHXMU010015287.1, forward strand.
GAAGAAATCAAAAATTAAAAAACCGTTATTTCTGATCCTGTTATAGGAAAATTTAAGTTTTTCAAATACTGACTTTATTTCACTTCTCATTTTTCTATGTTTCCCGACAGACAAACAAAGAACGTTGCACGTGTGAAAGCGTTGCAGTAGTTTTAAATCTCAATTAAATTGACTTAAAGTAAATAATTTTTAAAAACTTTACAAAAAAAGTATTAAAAGCATTCATTTAAATAACCAAACTTTTCTAACAAAAATTTAAATACAGAACCATCTATCCTGAAAATTGTAAATCATTAATGTGCCACCTTTGAAGGCAGAACGAAGTTTGCCGGGTCCACTAGTAAAGTAATAAAAATAAAACAGTGACAACTTAGTTGCGCACCTAAAAATAACATGTTTTTTTTTTGCCAATCTAATATTTTTCCTTCAATATTTCAGTATTATTAAAATTTGACGAACTTCATTTCGAAGTGTAGAGCTACCTCTTTTTCCCAATCATAACATAAAATAACATATATATGTTAATTTTGGGGTCGGATTCTGGTAACTCCCGCTTTTTGCCTGGACATGTTGTTTTCTGTATCTATAGTATATAAGTAGTATCTGTATACATGTAACGCACTTATACACCTGATAGCTCGTGAGGTATGACAATTTAAATTGTTAGGTTATGTGGGCGGTATAGCTCTCTTTTCCCTAATCTTAACCCAATAATAATCGATATTTCGTGGCTATTTCATAGTTCGAAGCAACATTGTGCTTATGGAAGAGTGTAGCACAGTTTCTGCTAACATATTTCAAGCGAGTAGCATAGATGCCAAATGTTATCTCTATGTCCCTTACAGTTTATGAGATACGCCTATTATAGATATCAAAGCGCATAGATGATTTGAACCTAATATAGTATATGAAAAATAGTGACTAACTGATAACTTTTTATGACATTGGTTACAATTACTTCGGCTGGTAGAACGAAATTTTTAAAAGAGCTGTGTCGCCACCCTTTCTTATCCGGAATTATTTCATTCTACATCTGCAGCATACATGTCAAATATCATCTTTGTGCTTCCAAATGTTAATGAGATACGGCAGTTAAAAATGTTAAATGGTGTGGACGGTTCCAAACTCTTTATCCAATCTTAACCTAATATGGCATATAACAATTTCATCGTTGGCAGTATATATTACGCGAATTATAGAACGATCAATCGGCTACTTTGACCACCATAAGAAAATTTCAAAAAGGGGCTGGGCACCGACCAATTTTTGTTGAAATTTTTCCTTTTTATGCTCTCCTCTGTATACCTTAAGTAGTTCGTTAGATATAGCCGTTTAAAATTGGTGTTTAGATGAGCAGTTCCACACCCATGAACTAATAAAGCCCATGATTCCTTCTTGGCGATATAAGTATACTGTGAAAATTTTACGACAATCGTCCCATTAGTTTAGACGCCTAACTAGTATAAAGCCACATATATACAAACATTAAATTTTATGTATATGAATTGTTTAATATGAATCATATCGTATTTTAATTTTTTTAAGTTATTTAACATTTTCCTTTAAAATTAATTTCCTGCAAAAATTCTCTATTGCTTGGTTAGTTGGTACGTCAGTTGGAGAATCTTTTGCCAGACATTCCCATTATTTGATTGCCTGAAGTATTTGTTAGGTATATTAAGGTGACCGTCGCTTAGAGAAATATTTGATAATTGTTTTGAAGCTCGAATCCAAGATTTTATACAAGATAATCACGGCGGACACAAAAAGACATAATTGGGGTCAAATTGTAAACCTAAATTGCTTTGATTAAGTTTTGTAATTAAGGTTTATGGATTTCATAGTACTTTTAATTTTGGTAATCCTGTATTGCAATTCAAGAATCACTTTTGAGTTTTCATTTCATATCTCGTGTATCAGAGGATCAAGTAACAATTTTAAAGCTCCCCGACAAAAATGGTTAACCAGAATCCTACTCTGGAGCACAAATCTCTCCCAGTTTGTTTTACAGTACTTACTCTTTATCTCGCTCTTACTCTTACTAATCTTACTCGATTTTTTTTAGTCTTGGTGACGTTTTATTTCCTTTTCCACTTTAGTGTTTTTGTAAACTGATATTGATTAATTTAAACGTGAGTATCTTTTGCATAATTTCTTCCTTACTGGATAAATAGGGGTAGCTCTTATATAGGGGTAGATACAACTAGTACCGGTAGATTCTGTACTAGAAACCAGTGTGTGGATACATGAGGTAAAATGCAGAGACAACTTTGTTTTGTGTATTTAACATTTTTTTGGGTAATTGTAAGTTAAATTTATTGTATTTGAAATGTTTTCCAAAAAGCATAATGTAAGATCAAGAAAATTGTTTAACATGTGATGCTTTCTAAACAACAAGATCTTGTCTTTTTGGGATGTGTCACAGGCTACAGGGTCCTAACTTATCTTGCTTACTTTTGCACAGACATTTTAAAAGTTTATTTTTAGAAGACAATGACAAATATTGTAATTTTTCATGTGATTGCATTGATTTGTAATAATTTGAAAACTTTACATTCTAAAATTATAACACTTAACGATATAGCACGAGTGATGAATCATTCTGGCCTCACATACAGTGCAATAAATAATTATTTTACAAACATGACGAAAGATTTGAGACACGAACTTAATGTCAGAACATCAAATAATGCATATGCATATTGGATAGTAAATAAATTTAAATGCATCAAGCAGTGTAGCATTTAAATCCGGTTGAATTCTTAACATTTATTGTTCACAAAGTAAGGACTAGAAACTTTCGTGATTATATCTGTTGATAAAACAAATCAAGTTTGATGCTGAAGAAGGCAAAAATTAACTTAGGCGAATTCAACGCTTCTATAAGTAGGTACTGCAGCAATTCATTTGTAAAAATATTTCCTCCCAAAGAGGATATATTGTGTTTCATTTCGAACTGTGCCTTGGAAGGCTCATAAACATGTAATCTCTGTCAGAATTCCAGAAATAAAATGGGGGAAAAATAAAAAAATGACGTCGTATCACCCTAATAAATTTAGCAAAGCGTAGTCATATAGAAAACTTGTACCATCTGTAATGGACATAATAATATTACCTTCAAACGAGAAGGTAAGGAGTAGAAGAAAAGAGAAATTGGGAAATTGTCTTTTCCTGAATAATAATTAATTATTTCGACCACAACATTTTTTCTATTCCAGTTGTGACAGCAAATTGTGGCATCTAATTTTCAGTGAATGGGATATGATGAATCTAATTTTGAAACAGATTTTTCTGGCCTCGTACACATTTTGAGAAATCATGGATTTGATTGCAGCAATATTACATTTTTGCTTATACTTTGTTTGATGCTAAATTTTATTGTTTTATTTTTGAGTTTGGTCCAAATGCAAGCAGCTTTTTAAAAGTGAAATACAGTGAAAAAGGCTTAATTTCTTTTAGTATGTTACGCCTTTAGTGGAAAGAGTAACGATTTCTATTCATGCGGCTGTCTCGACTTCCTTCATTTAACCCAATTTTGTATGACCTTTCTGGGACACCAATGAATCTCAATTTACAATATGAAAGTTATGATATTTTCTTTCTGAGACAAGACAAAAAAAAAACAATTTTTTATGACCTTTTTGGGAGACCAATGAATCTCTAAGTATAAAAGTTATGACATTTTATTTCTTAGATAAGAAAAGATACTTAACGAAAAAGGGGTTTTTTAGCATCTTCAGGCTATTTCTGAAAAATTAAGGTCACATTGGAAATTCTCGTCTTTAGCATATATGATATCTGAAATTGTTTATACTATAATATCCAAAAAATAAGATACAATTTTATATATGTTTATAATAAATATTGTACAACCGCTATGGCCGCTATTTTTTCGGTGTTAACTGCTGATTTTTGGTAATCAGGAAAACTAAAAAAACAACCTCTTTTGTAATGATCTCAATGATGTTGGAATTTTCCATATATAGCTGAGCCAAATATACTATCATGCCATAATAATTCCAGCAGATTTTGTATTTACTAACGTTTCCGATTGATGTTTTGCATGCAAACCATCCATTTTTATTACAATGCTGAACGAACTTGTATGATTTGTATGAATACTAAGTCAATGATAATTTCAGTTATTAAATATTAAATTCACTAGCTTAAGGGGAAATATATTTTCAGAAGACGACGAAGTGAACTGAATCAGCACATTACAGAATTGTAATATGAAATTAATCTCAAGAATTTTATAATGGTAAAGTAATTATCTGTATACCGCAATTAGTATGCAACCACATTAAAAGAATTAAGTTATAAACTTCAATAACGGGTGGCGCATTTTCTTGCATCACAAAACAAAGTGTGAAAATACAAATAATTTGATGAAAAACTACGTATTTAGTTCTACTTTGTGATCATTTTTTTTCATTTTTAAGAAGGTTGAAATTTGAAATTTCAAATTCATTTAAAATACACAAATTTTTATTAATAACAAATTTTCGTATTATTTATTCTTTTGTTACAAGGCAATATTCATTTACTTTCATAACTCATCATTAACTTGGTGGGAGCATTGAAAAAATGTTGCACGGCTTGACGGCCTTTTAAAGTAAAATTTAAAGAGAACAAAGGATAATACTATGAGATTTGTTTACACATTTGAACAGGGATCGTTACTGAAACGGAATCATACTGATAGAAGTTTTAATGTTTTTCGCGTTCTTTCTTTCGATTAATTAAATTAATTAAAATTAGTTATGATTTCGTTTTGGATGTATAAAACAGAAACAAAAAAGTAATATCAAGTTTGATTCTGATTCTGGTAGTTGAATTAAAATTGAATTGAGTTATGAATAACAGGCTCTCGGAAATTAAGGTTGATTGTAATTTCATTTTGGATGTATAAAACAGAAGCAAAATTGTACTGAATATTTTGATTCTTATTCCGATGGCCAATAAGAATCAAGCTTACGTTTTTAAGCCCTCAAAGTCAAGCCCTCTTCTCTCTACCAATGACTGAAGCTATATCAGATACAGATTTAATTCGGATTAACAAACAAAATCATCTCTCTCAATGACATCAGATTAAGTTTTAATTCAGATTAAACATCGAAATTTGTTGCTTAAAGTTCTCTAAATTCCAAATCAATGTAGGTTTCTAGTTTCGTTCCCGGTAAGAGACGAATCGATGTGTGAAGTGAATGTCTATTTCAAATACAGACCAGACACAAATTTCTAGTGCATAAATAATTTTACAATATCGAAATCGAACATTATTTCCATTTGTGTGGTAGTTTGAAATTTATTCGCTTGTAAACTTTATATACATTACAGCATACTCAAAAGAGATTAATATTTTGTAGGTGATTGGAAAGTGAATCGAAGTGATTCGGTTTTTAAATAGTTGGCTTAAGGATGAATAAACAAATCAATGCTTACATCTGATGCCCGCAGAATACGATGAAAATATTGTGTAATGATTTTTATTAAGAGGTTAATCCAGGTTTAATCTTTGTCAGTGTTGTTGTGATACAACTTAGTTGAGAGATGGTAGACTGTATATGGAATTGGTTTGGAGTTAATTAATTAAGGGCCAATTCTTACGCGTCGGGCAGTAATTTCTGGGCTAAAGAATTAGTGGGTTTAAAATATTTGCACAATTTCTCAGAGTTGAGAAATTAGACAAATAAATTTAAGATTTAATATACGATATATAAAAAGAGAGGGAGAGAAAAAGTAATGTAAGTGAATTAGTGTTAATTCAATATATTTATTCTTAGAGATTGAGATGCTCTCCGTGTGAATGATTTTGAATGAGCAACTTTGCTGATAACATTGTATTTTCTATTTTCCTTTTTTCATATTTTCTTCAGCTTTCAGTAATTCACAATAATTATTGAGATATTTATCAAGAATTTGGTTGTATATTAGATAAGTTTTTAGATTAATAAGAGCATTAACTTTTATAGTATTTCAATTTCATGTTTACAGTAATTTAATTATAAAATTATTAAAATTAATTCATTAAATTTAAAAGCAAGTATACACTTGGACTTTATACAGACTGATAGTTGCAATTTGAAATTCCAATACATTATACCCCAATATAAATATTTGGTAGAATTAATCTCCATCTCTAATGTTTTTAAACGTCTTAAATGTAATTCGAAAAGGAGTTATGAATCTAATTGTTTTGCAAGATAAATGCAATTATTATGCTGCTATAAAAGATTTATACAAAAGATTTAAGACACAAACTCGCATGCCAAATGACACGTAGCATTTATTAACACAAACATTGTATTACAGAGTGGCGAACGGATCGTGTTACAAACGCAATGTCAATAGAAACCATTATTTAAAGATGTTGAAGGAGTTTTTTTTCACCCAGAACGGCGCCGATCCGTTCCGTGTCCCTTTCAACAGCATTTGGTTCCAGCAGTATGGAGCCAGGCCGGTTATTGCGGAGGTTCAACGAAAATTCCCAAACAAGTTAATATCCACAAACTCCACTTTCCTCTGGCCACAAGGTCACCTCAACTGACTGCACCAGACTTTTTTTTATCTCCACCACTTATCAGGCAAGTGGTGTACGAAACCAAGGAATTAACACTGATTACAGCAGACTTTTTTATGAGTGTATAAAACGAAACCAAGAAATTCTGCTGAATTGAAGCAGTCCATTAAAACAATAATTGAGGCGATTTCGAATTCAACCCTTCAGGCCGCAACGAGTTATTTTCTGATCAGTTGTCGCTTATGCCTGAATAATCGTGGAGGTCATTTATGGTCCATCATCTTCGAAACCAATTAGTTATATGAAATAAAATTGAATTTTCTATACATATATAAAAAAAATTATATGAAATACATTGATGAAAAAAAGTTATTTGAATTTCTTATTGTAGCACAGTTCATGCGCCACTATGTATTACTAATGGCGATAATTTGGGGCATATGAAAAGCGTAGCCTCTTAAGACTGCACTCGATTTTAAGTAAAATTATAAACTAAGATATTTATTTTCATTTAATTCCAATAACTCTTTGATGAGTATTAACAAAATTTGTTAATTTGTTTATTGCTTGTTGTATCTTCGATCAAAGTTTAGAACATTTCAGATATATCCTTCTATTGTTAACAACTAGATATAGCCAACTGAGATCCGATAATTGATATATAGGGTGATTTTTCAAGATTTAAGTTTTTCAGGTTGGCAGCACTGGTTGGTAATGGTGTCCAAACGTCATCTGTCAAAGTGAAAAGTGTACAGTATACTCTGCCATTTCATCTTGGAAAGACTAGCAAACGAGCAACGATTGCAAATCGTTGCAATTTATTATCAAAATTCGTACTCTGTGTCAAATGTGCATCATTTATGGTCGTCGTAATCGGCCTACTGAATCAACAATTTGTGCTGTTATCTCCAAATTTCGCACCAAATTTACATTGTTGGACATAAAACCATCGACTCGCATGCGTAGAGTGCGTACCGAAGAAAATATTGCAGTCGTAGTGACCAGTGTTAATGACGAACGTGAAAGGTCAATTCGTCGCCGTTCTCAACGATTGGGCATGTGTTG
>JAHXMU010015297.1:0-12499 GCA_019455685.1 Philornis downsi
ACCAGACAACGAGTTCAGCTAATGTTTTAGAGTCTGACATGAAGTCTTTTGTGGGATACAAGTGCAAAATACTGTAGCATTCCAATGAAACTCATGACCTGTAAATGTGACAAACTGAAGTTTGAACATTAGTAAACGTAATCGAACCGGTACAGAAAGTTGAAACACACTATCGGGCTTTTATATACATTCACCCAACTTATGTCTGCTTGCAAAATATTATGGCGGGATCCGAAAGGGGCGTAAATAATATTTATTTTCTAGTCAAAAATTGATTAACGCATAGCAAAGTACGCAAAATTGAAACTCACTAAAATATATTTCGCTTACGATTTATAAATGAACAATTTGTATTTCACTCTAAGGTGCGACACAGTCTCCGGTTTATGAATTATGTGGAAAAATTGAACTGCAATAAATCAATCAATCTATGTATGTATATGAAGGAAAGTGATAATGTCGTATACTCGTATATCCCTTCTAAGAATTAGGTCTTCCAAGCGAATATTATGCGCTGCATTCAGTTGAGTTTAGCACAAGGTCTTGAAAGATTTGAAGCTAAGCATATGGATTTTAAATCGTCGTTCATATGAGATAAACCAAAAGGGTTGTTTGAAAGCGATTAAATGAATTTGAACGAATAAAATTTCTTGTTTTGGAGTAAACTGATTTTATTTTTTGGACATATTAGTAAGTTAGCTTTACCTATATATATTATACTAGTTTTTATATTAAAAAACTCGAAATCTCTGTTCTTGTAGCTGATGTAATACGAATTCTTAAAAACGTCTCAAATAGCCAAAAACCTAACATTCCTCGCACCATTTGTGCAGCACGATTACTACTACTGCTACTGCATTTGCATATCACAATATCAATAAGTACTATGAAAACCCATTAATGGGCTGTGTGGTACGTTCCACTCATCCAAGCTGTTGTTAGTTCATTTCGAGATGGCGCTGCCGTACTCTGGTAAACGAGTATTGTCCCACGCAAACAGTTGTATAACTATTTGTCTGACATACGTGCGTATGTCTGCAAGTACAGATGTTTACATGTTTGTACATAAATAATGAATCAATGTTTGAATTTTTGATGTTGAAAACGTCGCTAGCTTAGCAGGTCAAGAGGGCGCACCGACTACAGTAGAATTCTGAAACTGTTGTAATGATTGTGCCACTCACTATTCCTGTAACACTGCATAAGTTTGTGTGTAATTGTCCTTGTATTTATCAGCGGCGGAAGCATCAAGTTGGTGGCCTGGCTTTCATATAAAAATCACACAACGCGGAATTAACAAAGGTCGAAACGGTTGGTTAGCATGTTAACTTGGCCCACAAAATGCTGATAGCCAAAGAAGAAATTGGCACCGATTTGGTATAATTTGTCACAGGCACAGGTTGCATACTCATACGTATATGTACACTAAGCATAAGCTACAGTACAATTCATTTGATAGAAGTATAATTTTCGTGATTTATTATGTGGATAACATGCATTGTATGATTCTTATGGAACCCAATACTGTCCTTCCAGTTACAATATTGTCCTTCCCTTCCGCAACATCTGCGTCGATCTCTGGAATACTTCAATCTTTGTAGGAGGTATGGAAAATCATTCTATATTTTGAATAATACCGAAAGTGCGGAAATTATTCCAAATAAACTGTAAATAGCCTGCCACTGTTTCAGCGTAATAGGACGGACGGCGCAGAAGCCTATGCACAATACTCGTAAATAGACGTTGATGTACGTAAGAGTATTTCGTATATGCTTCTACAGCACTTATATGATTGCAATGGGCCTTTGACAAGTAGTTCCTAGCTGTTTCAGACAGTTTCGGGACTACCTGCAGCGTATAATAAATTCAGAGATCGGTGTACATGACCATATATTCTTAAGTCTATGTCTTTCATCCACTTGCATCACATTCAGTCAAATTTCCAAAACTTTAAGGGTAATAAAATTGGGGTTTTCACAAAAAAAAAAAAAAAAAAACAAAAAAAACGATCACATTGCCACACTCCATTCTGGTAGCTCTCATACAAACCGTCTGATTATCCGAAATGCACTCCTTACTCCAATTTGAAATCAGTAGTGTAAAATAGCCTATATTATCGTCCATTGTATTTACGTATACTGCTGGCTAAAACTTAAGAAAAATCGATCAAATCACCCTCCGGCAAAGTATGTCAGTTCTCCTGAATGAAATTTCCATATTGGTTTTTATAAGTCACTAAGTTATACAGGGTGGCGCAATAGAAGTGCATATTGCATCATCTTCTTTTGCAGGGTAGAAAATGCGCGGGCGGGAGAGCGCCTACATCGTTGTGTTGGCGGGCTCACGGAGTTTTAGTCGCTATGAATCACTTCGACGGGAAACGTCGGCCATTTTGCGTGCGCGCATTTTACGAGAACTCTCGTCCATATATTGCTACTAGGCAAGTATATTGTGCTGAATATGGACTACGGCGAATTAGTGAAGCTCCGAGTGCTAATTTAATTAAAATATGGGTAAAGCGTTTTGAAGATACCGGTTCAACATTTAAACCACAAGCAAATGGTCGCCCAAGAACATCTAGGACCGAAGACAATGTTGAGAAAGTTATGGAGTCAGTACGAGGAAATCCACAAATGTCGACTCGCAAGAGATCGTCTGTCTTACAATTATCGCAACGAAGTTTGCAACGAATTTTAACATTGGATCTTAAACTGCATCCATATAAGCTGCAATTAACACAAGAATTGAAAGAGTCTGACTTCATAGCAAGGCTCGCATTTGCTAATGAAATGTTTAATCGATTTTCCAATTTGCACAATATCCTTTTCTCTGACGAGGCTCATTTCCTCATGAATGGGTTCGTAAACCGTCAAAATTGTTGTTACTGGAATGGTGAAAAATCCCAAAATCAAACACCAGAAACGATTGCATAGTCCTTAAGTGACAGTATGGGCAGCAATCTCTGGCAGAGGAATAATTGGTTCTTTTTTCTTCGAAAATGCGCGGAGCCAAAACGTCACGATTAATACGGAACGCTCTATTGAGATGTTGGACGGATTTTTGGCTCCAGAAATTGAAAGTTCAAGAATAGTGAATTCCAGAACTTGGTTCCAACAAAATGGAGCTACCTGTCACACATCAAATGATTCCATGGCGGTGGTGGAGCAGATGTTCCCTGGGAGACTGATTTCGAAAAGAGATGATATCCCATGGCCCTTACGTAGTTCAGACTTGACGCCTCTTGACTTTTTTTTGTGGGGATACCTCAAACACAAAGTCTACAGTAATAATCCAAGAAACATCGTTCAGCTCAAGGAGAATATCCGTGGTGAAATGGCAGCCATTACACCAGTATTACTGAAGAAAGGTTTTAATAATTTTCGTTTGAGGTTATAGGAGTGCCGTCGTAGAGAGGGTCACCATTGAGACGATGTTATTTTTAAAAAATAAACTCCATTTATTACTCTACAATGCCGTAGGTTTATTTTAGCCATACCTTTGGTATTTATTTTTTAATCTATTTTTTAAATATGCACGTTCTATTGCGCCCCCCTGTAGTTTTGCCTCTTTCATCATGCGTTAATTCACACCATATGTTGATACGAATCTAGCTGTTCATACCTTCCGGCATCTTCCACACTTTTGCACCAGTGCAGAAATACTTCGGGTGATGACATAGATAATTCAGCTTATCTGTCTGACATTTCTGTATTCTTCTTACAAGCCAACTAGATGCGGTATTGCTTCTTTTATTGTGCATTGACTTAGAGCATTTTTTTGATAAGTGTTTACGTGCACAAGTTTTCCTTACCCTGATAGTTGTAAGTTTTAATTTTTAAGTACACGCCCAGCACGGTTAAGAAAATAGCTTTCACTCCACCATTCTAGCAGTGTAATAAAGCGGTCTTCCGACTCTCGCCCAAGTATCAGTACTAATTTTACATCCGATATATAACCTACTTATTTGTAGTTTAAAGTCCCTGCTTTAATCTCCATTTTGTGAACCCCAGAAATATAAGGTAAAACCTTGTCAATAAATATAATTCATTGGATTATAAATTCTTTAACCCCCGTTTTTCTCATTCTCTTTCATATGAAATAAAAACACTGTCCGATCAAGCCCCCGTATTAACAATAAGAATCCAGTGATTTACCAAGCCCCTTCTGGAATTGGGCACAATTTTGCACCAAAAGAATAGGACGTTAAGCGTAGGTATTTGCAAGTCAGTTCATCTGATTGAAATTTCTCTATGATTTGATCTTATAATTTGATGTAATAACAAATTTTAATATGTTATATCGCATATCTGCGATGGTACGAAGGTTTTGTTTAAGATCTATAATTTAATGAGGATCATTCGTAAAAACTTTCAAAAATAAAAAGGTATAGATGTTGCTATACCGGCTTATCCATTTAAAAACCGCCGATCTGGCAATGCTGCCATCTGTTAAATATCTGTCATCTGAAGTGTTATTTATTTAGTGAAAGACTTGCCATTCACAAACATGGATCCTTTAACAACCGAAGGACGCGTAAAAATAGTTAAAACTTACTATAAAAGTGGTTGATACGTATGCACTTTTCGAGCATTACAGGGTGTTTATAGTCGTCATAATACGAGCAGACCTAGAGTGCATGCGACTGACAAGGTTATAAAGAAATCTGAAGAGACTGGAAGCGTTACAGTGTGGTGTGCATAATCACAATGTACTCACCGCCGAAAATATCGCTTCTGTTTTTGAAAGTGTGACGGATAATCCGAATTTCAATTCAAAATGCTGTGGCCGTGATACAACCGACTTTTTCGGCCTGCAATTGAGGATTATGAAACTTGGAGATATGTGATTTCGAGAAGACGGTACCACAAGCGATTTTGGCGGCGTCAATTGCTCACAACGATCATGCGATATAACGCCATTAGTCAAAGACCGTGTTTATGCGGAATCGCCAAACGTTGAAGCATTTGAAAACCAACATTCATCAAGTCATCGCCGAGATAGCGATCGAAAAGTGCGAAAAAGTGATCGAAAACTTCCACAAAAGGATCCACTGCTGCAACCAATCCAGAGGCGGTCATTTAAATTTTAAAATTTCTTTTTTCCACCGCTGCAACCAATCCAGAGGCGGTCATTCAAATGACATTGTATGTACGTACACAATGGCCAAGCGTTATAATGAAATAAAAGATTCATCGAAATCATAGCTTTACGTGTATTTCGTTTAACATTTCTTTTGAAACTGAAAAATTATTAACCCGTTACAATCGATCCTTCATTTTTACTTATCGCTGCTAAGCAATTAATTTTAGAAAACACAAAACGTAGTTCCGGTTCCTGTCGTTCTCGAAGTAAGAACTATAACTCGATCAAATTGCTACAGCATCTTTAAGAAACTTTATTCCAATCCGTGAAAAATTACTGATGCATTTCAAATTTTTCGTCAATTTACAAAGGCCATTTTTAAGAATTTTATAATCTTAATTATAAACAATGATTATAATCAATTTCGGAAAGCATTTAATTCTCAAAGTTTTGTTATTAAGTATTTACTTGCTTCCAAAAGGCCTGGCGGCAAATTTTTTTCAATTCAATTTCGGCACTGTTTGCACATATTCAGCTGCATGATGTGTCCTCCGAGTAAGTACGTAATTTTATAAAAATGCATTCTTAACACAAATTTACACTCTGGTCACATCCAGCTGGAAACTGCATAAACTACTGAGAGGACATAACATCATGAATTGTTTGTTAAACAAGCAACAACATTTACCACTTCGGTGTCCCATGTCATCATCCTCCGTGATGCTATTGTTCAATGTTGTTGTTGTAGCCAAATCCACATTTTGTTGGAACTGCAGTGGACACTTGCATTCGGAATTAATTGGCCGCAATTGTGTCTTGTCCTGAAATAAGAAAAATCAAATATGCCACTGGTACTCCCAAACGCTCTGCATTAGAATTGTGCAACGATCATTTATCATTGGCAACAACATACGAGTATGCGGAAAAATGATACTACATCTGTCATCTTTTCCAATGAAAATTCTTCATAGGTTTCTTATATGAGGGTCACCGGTAAAGTTTAGCAACACCGAAGGAGGGACAGAAAGGATTGCTTGAATTCATAGTCCTAAAAAAAATTTAAAGGAGCTCCAACTTTTAGCGAGAATTCTGACGTTTTGTGTAGTGAATATATACGAGGTGTGTTCACAAAATAAGGTGAATTTTCACATTTTGCGGGTTACGTACTTTCGACTTTCGATTATCATTTTTTTATGTTGGTACACTCATCTCGAAGATATGTTGAAGCTTTTATTCATATACCATGTTTAGCTTGTTTATGAGAGGCATAAACAAGACAAGTGTTTTGCGTGTTCGGCGATTTTCTGGTATCGAAAGAAATGGATCAAAAAAAGTTGCATCAAATTTTGTGTAAAAAATGGAATTAAGTGCTCAAAAACACTTGAAATGTTGACAGTGGCATACGATGAGAGTATTCTGAGTCAAATTCACAAGTGGTACAAGCTTTTAACAAAAGGTCGAGAAGATGTGAAGGCAAAGAAACAAATCAAAAATTTAAGAACAATTTAGGTTATTTCTAAAAACATTGTCGGTTGAAAGCGTAATATGGAAAAAGACAAAGGACAAATTATTTGTTGTTTTGAAGAACGTTTCAACCCTAATAAATATTGACGTCTGTTATAAGTACATTAAATAAGATGAAAGAAAATATCAATGTTTTGAGGATAAAGAATACTGGGAGCCGTTTTTTTGTTGGGGGAATTGGTCTGCTATGTGACTACAAATTCTACAAACGTACGTAAATAAAATTTATTATACACTCGCTATTTAAAACTAAACATAAACTGAAAAACAAGAACTAAAAATGTTATGTATAGACTGAAATCTAATCATAGCGTATGTAAAAGTAACAGACGAAAATACGCCCCAAATATGTTATGAACAGGAGACAAGAAAAAGTTTATCATCTATACCTATAGAAATATATTAAATTAGATTCACTTCTTTTGAGAAATCCAGGCCTTTTTACATATATTTCAAACTGTAATGCTGGCTGGCGTTTATTTCCAAAACCTCTTTTACGAGGCGCATTTTCAAATTTCGCGGGCCGCGCACATTCGACTTTCGGTTATTATTTCTTTTTATGTTGGTCCGCTAGTCTCGAATATATGTGGACGGTTTTATCCATATAGCATGTTTATTTTGTTTATGAGAGGCGTAAATAAGGCAAGTAGTCGCAAGACGCCGTGCTTTCATTAGTCTCTTCAATCCTGGGAACAGAAAAAAGTCGCAGGCGGTCAAATCTGGTGAATACGGTGGCTGAGACATGATAACGCTGTTGTTTTTGGCCAAATAATCTCTCACAATCAAAGATATGTGAGCAGGTGCATTATCATGTTGCAAAAGCCATGAATTTTTTTCCACAATTCCGGGCGTTTTTTCGTATTGCTTCAAGATAACTTCAAAATAATACTCCTTATTTACCTTACGACCTCGTGGCGAGCACTCGTGATGCACTACGCCATGGTAATCGAAGAAAACAGTGAGAAAAACCTCGACATTTTATCGAACTTGGCGTGTTTTTTTTTAATCTGGCTCTCCTGGACTCTTCTATTGGGACGATTGGGCTTTGGTTTTGATGTCATAATCATATAACCATGATTCATCACCAGTTATGATCCTTTAAACAAATCTGGATCATCATTGACGTCATTCAACAATTCCTGAGTGATGCTCATGCGACGTTGTTTTTGGTCAAAATTCAGCAATTTGGGACGAACTTCACTGTCACAGCTTCATGCAGAAAATTTCCGATAAGATTGCATGGCATGAGCCAACCGATATGCCGACATCCTCATCAACTTCTTTAATTGCGATTCGACGATTCTCCATAACAATTTTCTTTACTTTCTTAACATTTTTATCGGTTGTTGATGTGCTGGGGCGTCCAGAGCGAGCGTCGTCATTCACATCTTCTCGAACTTCTGTGAAAAGCTTGTACCACTTGTAAACCTTTTTTTGACTCAGAGTACTCTCATCGTATGCCACTGTTAGCATTTCAAGTATTTTTGAGCACTTAATTCCATTTTTTACACAAAACTTTTTTCAACTTCTTTGATTAATTTTTTTCGATAGCAGAAAATCTCTGAACACGCAAAACACTTGCCTTATTTATGCCTCTCACAAACAAACTAAACATGCTATTTGGATGAAACTGTCAACATATCTTCAAGACGAGTGTACCAACTTAAAGAAATTAAGAATCGTAAGTTGAATGTACGGCCCGCGAAATTTGAAAATTCACCTTATTTTTTTGGAACACACTTCATATTCTCTCACTTTGTTTCATCATTAAAAATCTTTTGTTTCTCAACAATAACATAAATTTCTACACATATTTTCAGATTCAATTCCAATGATAATGTTGTATATTTATATTTATACTACACTTTATTAAAAATTTGTGAAAAGATAATGAAAATACACATTTTCTTTATGTTGTAAGTACAAGTAGTGAAATTTCAGTTAGTTGCACCGACTTACATAGGTATACCTTAACCCAACATAGCTTTTCATTGGTGCACAAATGTGATGGGCGCCAGAAGGGACGAGGTAAATTACCATGTTCTTATCAAGAGAATATTCAGAATTAAAGAATAATCCAAGAAGTAAAATTATAACTTTCTGAAGTTCCTCGCTTTGAAACACTGTAGGGACCACGGATTTTTGTCTCTACTGAATACTGAATACTGATTTTCGCTAAATTGGTCTACTTGTATGTGCGGTACACTAAGGGGCGTGACAGTGCGGTCTACTGTCACATGCCTGGTGCGATTGCAATTATACTGAATAGAGCAATAAATAAGTTAAATAAAGTAATGGGAGGTACCAGGCAGGACGTGGTCATTTCATCAAATTTTTTGGATTTTACCCATTATTATAAAGCAACGTTATTGACAAGAATTATAATAACTTCATCCTACGAATTAAAGATTACAGCGAAATTTTAATTTAAATTACGTTAAATCAACCAATTCCCATCCAAATAGTATTACTAGAGTGGGTGTGGCAATGTGCGGGGTTTTCATTTTGAGACCCTACTGCGCGAAACGGTCAATATGCTCTAAATTTGACCAAATTTAAGCATAAATATAAGCATTAAATCGGTAATTTGTATTCGATATGCCAGAAGGGTTATGCTTAATCGGTCGCTTTTTCAAATTTTGCCAGGAATTATGAAACAATGCAATGGGTAAAAATTTGTATTGCTTTAGAATCAGAATGCACAGAATTCGAATTTGGCATAAAAATTGGGCTATCACGTGTTGTTAATATTTTATTGCATGCTGGCAATACTGTAAAACAGTCAATACTGACACTACCATATTATTAATATGACAGAAGCATTATTAATTTGACAGCATTCATTCAATTTTTCAGTTCTAGTACTTTGGAGAGAGTCAAGTAACCACCAAACCTTTTGTTATTTCCGTTTAACAAAAGTTGCTGGATTCAATATGAAAAATCGAAAAAATATTACTTAAGCGTCCCATCGGTTTCCAAACCAGTTTAACGTCCACCAAATGATCCATTACCAGTCATTCCCGGTGCTACGAGCAGTGAGGCCGAAACATCTTTGGCCAGCAGTGGCAGTCTGTATTAAGCTGATGATGAACGTGATTTAGTGACTCAAGCTGAACTGAATGACCTAATTCGGGATTTACATTTAACGAAACAAGACACAGAATTACTAGCTTCATGCAAGCAGCAGTGGAAACATCTTGCAGTTGACGCAAAAGTTACAATCTATAGAGGAAGAAGCTTGGAATTGGCTGCATATTTCAAAAAATGAACCCGCCATATGACAAAACTGAATGGAGATTATTTATTGATGGCTCTAAGTACAGTTTAAAGGTTCTTCTTCTGCATAATGAGAACGAAAAATCATTCATACCCATTGCTCATGCCGTTAATACAAAGGAAAATTACGAATCAATGACTGAAATTATGACATTACTCAAATATAACGATAATAAATGGAAGATCTGTGGTGATCTTAAAGTGTGTGATTTAATTTTTTTTTGTATATAAAGTATAGACCACAGTAAATAACTGTAAATTAATCTGTTTCAGGTCATTGGTTTGTTGACTGGTATGCAAGGAGGTTTCACAAAATATTATTGTTTCCTTTGTCAATGGGACAGTCGCCGCTGCATGTCATAACTACGTCAGAACCGGAGTATTAACCAGGAAAACAAAACATTTCAACTAGACCATTAATTAATCCAAATGGCATTCTTCTTCCTTCGCATTACATAAAATTATGCCTTTTTAAGAGCTGTGTCAAAGCTCTGGACAAAGATGGTGCTGGATTTAAATTTCTTTGCGGTTTTTCCTAAAATTTCATATGCTAAATTCAAAGATGGGATATTTGTTGTCTCACAGATGAGGAAGCTATTGAATGATGACAATTTTTCACAATGTTTATTGGAGAAATAATATGGAACCTGGAAATCTTTCAAGAGCGTCGTGAACAGTTTCCTTGGAAACAATAAGAGTGAAAACTACAGATAAAGTGTTGCTGAATTATTGAAAAATTATTACGAATTAGGAGCACGAATGTCACTCAAAATTCATTTTTTTCATTCGCATTTAGATTTTTTTCAACAAAACCTAGGTGCGGTGAGCGACGATCAAGAGGAGCGTCCTCACCAAGATTTAATGAAAATTGAAATAAATTATCAAGAATTTTGGGACAAAAGCATGCTGGAAGACTATTGCTGGACTCTAATACGTGAAACCGAAACAATAAAACACAAACGACGTTCAAATAACGCCATTCATTTTTGAAAATTCATTGATTTTTTAATAAACTAATAATTTTTTATGTAAAAAACGAATAACAACATTTTTTTTCTGTCTCTTGAAAACCTGACGTGAGAGAGAAAAACTAATCACAGGCTTGAGTTCAGCTTACCGAATTACCCTGGGAAAGATACAGGGTGGCGCAATAGAACGTGCATATTTAAAAAATAGATTAAAAAATAAATACAGAAGGTATGGTTAAAATAAACCTAAGACATTGTAGAGTAATAAATGGAGTTTATTTTTTAAAAATAACATCATCTAAATGGTGACCCTCTCTACGACGGCACTCCTCTAACCGCAAACGAAAATTATTGAAAACTTTCTTCAGTAATACTGGTGTAATGGTTGCCATTTCACCACGGATATTCTCCTCGAGCTGAACGATGTTTCTTGGATTATTACTGTAGACTTTGTGTTTGAGGTATCCCCACAAAAAAAAGTCAATAGGCATCAAGTCAGGACTACGTGGGGGCCATGGGATATCACCTCTTTTCGAAATCAGTCTGCCAGGGAATATCTGCTTCACCACCGCCATGGAGTCATTTGATGTGTAACAGGTAGTTCCATCTTGTTAAAACCAAGTTTTGGAATTCACTATTCTTGAATTTTCAATTTCTGGAGTCAAAAATCCGTCCAACATCTCAACATAGCGTACCGTATTAACCGTGACGTTTTGGCCCCGCGCATTTTCGAAGAAAAAAGGACCAATTATTCCTCTGCCAGAGATTGCTGCCCATACTGTCACTTTAGGACTATGCAATCGTTTCTGGTGTTTAATTTTGGGATTTTTCACTATTCCAGTAACGACAATTTTGACGGTTTACGAACCCATTCATAAGGAAATGAGCCTCGTCAGAGAAAAGGATATTGTCAAAATTGGAAAATCGATTAAGCATTTCATTGGCAAATGCGAGCCTTGCTATGAAGTCAGACTCTTTCAGCTTATATGCATGCAGTTTAAGATCCAATGTTAAAACTCGTTGCAAACTTCGTCGCGATAATTGTAAGGCAGACGATCTCTTGCTAGTTGACATTTGTGGATTTCCTCGTACTGACTCCATAACTCTCTCAACATTGTCTTGTCGGTGAAAGTCACCACTATCGGTGATATTTTCCATCTATTAAGTCCGTACAAACTGAATAAGCTACAAATAAATTATATCTAAAAACTGCAATAAAAGGCAGTTGTAACAGGTTAGCAAACTATTTCTCCTTGGTTGCGCTTCATTCACACAGAGTTCATAATAAATGTATCCATGAATACTGTATAAAACACCACTCCCTGTGTAAGGTGAAGTTCCCTTCGATATGTGAGAAAGAAGCAAAAGTTTTCCCAACTTAGTTGGCAGTTTAATACGTGTATTTATTGTTAGACGAGCAGCGGTGTGAGCAACTTTTGTAAAAATTCTTCATAACCCATAAAGTTAGCAACTTACAAATTTTCAACCGAAAAGTATAAAAGAGTTTCATGTAAGTAAGTTTTGTTGGCTGTTAGATATTTGTTGGAAAATGTTCTGAAAAATGACACAAATGTTTGCTTTTTTCTTTTGCTACTGACTAACACATTGGCGACATTGAAAATAACTTCCATAGACTTGAGAGAAAATGG
>JAHXMU010015301.1:0-14602 GCA_019455685.1 Philornis downsi
TATAAAGTTTATTAGTTTGTACATTAACAAGAAGAATCTTTGAAAATTGTTTACTCCATCATTGTGTTGAGTACGACTTTGCTGGTTAGAAATTGATGATTTTCATGTATATACATGTGGTCAAAATAATAAGTACACCCTATATATAAATTTTTTTTAAAAGACTCGTAGACGAAAATTTAGTTAATTTAAAAGAAAAAAAAATACTAATTTATTTTGTTATAACATTAGAAATAAAATAAATACTAAATCAATAACAAAAAACAAAAAATTTAATTCAGTATTTTTCAAAAAGAAAGAAATTAATCAAAAAACATTGGACAACATAATAAGTACATTTAGTTAAAATAAGCTAAAATATAAAAAATCAAGTTGTTTCTGCTAAATTGGCTGAGTTTCGTTAAAAAGCCGGTAAATCCACCTTTATTTTCAATTATTTTGTTGACCCTTTTTGGCATGCTTGGCAATAAGCTTCCCGCAGGTTTCTGCTGGTATTTCATGCCAAGTTTTTCGAACAAATATTCCATAACTGATCCTCATTTTTAAGAACCTCTCTTTCAATTCTTTGTTTCCCCTCCCCCCAAAGATTTTCGATTGAATTTAAGTCCGGAGATTGACTTGGCGAGTCAAGAAGAGCAACATTATTATTTTGGAACCAGTCCTGTACCAACTTAAAAGTATGCTTCGGATCGTTTTCCTGCTGGAATGTCCATCCAAGAGGCATACTTTCCACAGCATAGTTCAACATCGTATTTACCAAGATATCTTTGTGGTGGAATCTGGTCATAGTGTCGGTAATTCGATGTATCGGACCGACATCATACCACGAGAAACAACCCCAGACCATAGTATTGCCGCCCCCGTGCTTGACCGTCTTCATTGTAAAGCGAACATGGAATTGCTTTCCCTTAGGGCGTCGAATAATCCGGGCACAGTTGTTTTCAAGTACATTAATTTTTGTTTAATCGCTCCACGAAATGTTTCACCATTTTTTTCGCCGTCTCCTCGGGACCAATTGAAATGACTTCTTGCAAATGGCAATCTAGCCTTTAAATTTTTTTGTCTAAGCAAAGGAACTCTTCTGGCTATCTGTCCTGGTGAATGTGCTTCTTGTAGTCTACCACGAACCATTCGCGATGAAATTACATTTCCAATTTCTGCTGAAATCGCTCATGAAGACACAAACGGGTCCTTCTTCGCAAGTGTTACAATACGGATATCTGTTGTTTTTGAAGTTTTTTTTTGGGTCTTCCGCGGTTTTCGGCGGGCTTTTTAGGCTTTAAAGCATTTTGTACAAAAAACAGCGACCGATTCACAGTTTCTGCTATAGAACGAAGACTTTGGCCACTTTCTTTTAGTTGTGAAACATTTTTTCTCTCCTCCTGAGAACAATGACTTGTTCGATCCATGGCTAATTTTTTGTGACAAAATATTTTGTTATGAATAAAGATAAACAACAGTAAAACAACTAGCCTTCCCAAAAAGACTACAGCATACTGCGAAAATATTAAAGAATTGACCGATGTATTTATTATTTTGACCAAGTACTGAAATCACACCTGAATAAAACTAATTCACAATGAAAACGACGGGGAAGCCCCAGTTTTGTTTTTACTTTTAAAGGCATTACCATATTAAAATTATTTAAATAAAAGAGAATTGCCATGTTTACTTTTCATTTACTCTCACGGATCACTTTTTTGCCTCTACAAAAAACAGAACCGAATCATTTTTTTTCTTGTTTTCGATCAAGGAAATTTATAAATCACTGACATACAAAACAAAAGATCAAGATGGAAAGATACGATAGATGGTACTTTAAAGAAAGAATACAGCAGGCGACGAGGTGGCAGCAGATGCAACACCAATTATACGATGAAAACCAAGAAGTGAAGGAAAATTTACTTCTTCTTGGATACACCGACGGTGCGACCACGACGACCGGTAGTTTTGGTGTGCTGACCACGGACACGGAGACCCCAGTAGTGACGAAGACCAAGGTGGGAGCGGATCTTTTTCAAACGTTCCAAATCGTCACGCAATTTGGAATCCAAATTTGATGAGGTCAATTGATTCTATTTGCCATCAATGATGTCCTTTTGTCTGTTCAAGAACCAGTTGGGAACCTTGTAGTGCAAGGGAATGGAGATAATGGTGACAACCTTTTCAACCTCCTCCTCAGTGCATTCATCGGCACGCTTGGTCAGATCAATGTCGCCCTTTTTCAACACAATGTTGGAGTAACGGCGACCTACGCCCTTGATGGCAGTCATGGCGATACCAACTTTGCTTTTACCGTCAATGTTGGTATTCATGATACGCAGAATATGTTGGAATTTCTCTGGGATAACGAGCGATATTTTGCACTTCTGACAGCGACCGATTTCAAGCTGAAAAAGCTTTCCGTTAAAGTAACTAAAATTAAAGCAAAAATAAACAGGTGTACTTATTTTTTCGACCATATGTGCACGTCTATTGTATCCAAATATATCGCCACATTACCACTGACATAGAGATTCGTTGTCATGGAAGTCATTAGCTGTATGTGCTACATTTTGTAATTAGGAGCACCAAAATACAGCGATTGTCATTTGCCTAAATGATCTATAAATGTTATTGAATCTCTAACAAATCTTGATATGGCAGCCACTCGCAAAAGAAATCTAAAGACCGAGACGTTGCGATTTTGTTTACCTTTACATACATTTTACCTGCCTTGTAGACTTTATGTACGCTGCGTAATGACGCTTCATCGTCTGTGTGCATATTCATTAACAATTTTTCTCAACCTATATAGATTAAACTAATGTCTATCTAAATGTACAATGTGACAGGCTACGTGAGTGTGCGTATGTGTGTGCAAATATTATTAATGACTTCCCTCAAAAAGCGTAAACAGATAACCATCAAATGAATGCATGTAATTAATAATGGAATCCATTGACATGTGTGTATGTGTGGGTTGTGTGTCGCATGTAAACCTTATCTAAATATAACCACTAAATGTTAGATTTGTTTAACGACATGTTACGAATGTACATCGTTGGTTTAGCTGTGTAGGTGCAGATGTATACAAATGATTTTGTCGTTATCTATAAAAATAGATTCATCTATAAGACATGAGTTTGTGGTAAAGGTGAATATATTTATTTACACTAAATTGCATTGTCTTTGATTCATACGACCGATTTCCACATTGCTATTAGTATAGGCTGTTCCACCTCAGAGTTAGAGCAGTTTATATAAGTTGTTTGTTTTACTATAACATTAGATTAGACAACTCATAATAATAAATAGTCACTTGGCCAGTTATCTATACGTGACTGTGTACGTACGTTAGGGTGGCAATTATTTGTATGACAAGTAAAGTTATTTGAATTGCAAAGCTTTGGGCAGCAACATATCTACGAGTGCTGTTTCAAAACTTGCTTAACCTAACAAAGAAGACACAAAAAAGTTAGGAAACATTTTCTTCATTTCTTTAACATAATCCTTTTAAATCGGTGCACTTTTTCCAGAGATATTCCCTGCTTTCAGCTTTCAATTTCACAATGAGAATGCGTTGTTCATTCGTGTAGCGCTCCATTTGTACTAACCTCGTACCTTCTACTAGCAAACAATAACAATTGTTCAAATGCCAAACAATGACACTTCTAATGGTGCCAAATTTAAATCTTGCATTCTTGTTGGGACACCCTTTAGTAGGAACTGTCAAATTCCTTATGGGCACTGCGATCCATCATTACCGCATGCTACACGTTCCATAAATATCGCGATATTGGATCGCGTTCAATATATATTGAACGTGTAGCAGCGCCCTAAAATAGCCATCAACCCCAGACTCCACATCTTCATTGTTATCAAATCTTTTACCCCCAAGTCAATTTGTCAAGTTTGGAAATAGAAAATAGTCCGAGGGGTCCAAATCTAGCAAATAAGGTGCGTGATGAAACAACACACAACAACCATCAAACTAGTGGATGTGTGAACTGGAGCATTGTTTTGATGAAACAACACTTTTTTTTGCCAAATGTGGCCTTTTTTCATAATTTCATCATTTATATGTTGCAATAAATTAGAATAATATTCGTTGTTGGTAATTTTCTCAAATTGAGCATAGTGCTAAAATTTTCAATAAACTGAATATAAATGAAAAACTAAACAGATGTGAATTGAAATTCATAGATATACAAAGACTGACATTATAATTTCTTTGGTTTTGGAAACAGCATCTGGTATAAATATATATATATTTTTTTTTAAATTTTTGATTGACGGTGGTTACAAAACTTGTCGATCTAACACAAAAATGTATTCACCTAAACGCTGCAATAAGTTAGCGCAATATTCGTCGTTGATGGTTTTTCCTTCCCGAAGATAATCAATAAAAATAATTCCATGCGAATCCCAAAAAAAAAACAGACGCCATGACCTTGCCTGCAGATGGAACCGTCTTTGCCTTCTTTGGACGCGATTCTCCCATTCTAGTTCACTACAGCTTTGACTGTACCTTTTTCTCAGGTGTGAAGTATTGGATCCTTCGCTCATCCATGGTTATAAATTGATGTAAAAATTCGGTTTTATTGCGGTTAAAGAGCGCCTAAAACTCTCTTAAACTACTTCACTACTACTACTACTACTTAAACATCTTCACGACGCCGTTTTTAGCTCTATTGAAAGCCAGCGCGACATCAATATATGATGTATAGCTCGTTTTGAAATTCCTATCATTGCAACCAGCTCAAGCACCTTCAGCCGACGATCATCCAATACCATTTTGTGGATTTTCTTGGTCGTAGTGGTCTGCCTTAGAATCTCGTACGGCCTCGTTTAAACTCTGCTACCCAATATTTTGCAGTCGTAAACGAAAGAGTAATCTGCCCAAGAATAGAATCTAACTCGGCTTTATTATTGCTGGGACTGAGGGATCTTAAATCGAAATATTGAATTAACTAACAGCTCGTACGGTCTCGTTTAAACTCTGCTTCCCAATATTTTACAGTCGTACCCAAAGGAGCAGACTGTCCCAGAGTAGAATATAGCCCGCACTGAGACTTTTCAAATCGAAATATTGAATTACTCGCCAACTCGTACGGCCTCGTTTTAACTCTGCCACCTTAAATTTTATTCGCAGACGACGAACTAAACTCCCCCAGCGTAGAATCTAGCTCGGCTTTAATATTGGTGGGACTAAGAACTTTTAAATTGGAATATTGATTTACATAACAGCGACCAATTTTCTCCATATTTACAAGTCCACTGAGATCGTTTAATTTTGATGGCTCGAATAAAAATAATACGTGACGCCTTGAAACTTAAAACATATATTTTATAAGGTTGCCACTTTTCACTAAAATAATATTTTTCAAACTACTAGCCTCATGTATTCGTCAGGTCGACTAGTCTTATGATCGCTTTCATGTGTGGTCTTGGGCTACTAAATGCCAAATCCCATGAAAATCGCTTAACTCGTAACTTCCTAACTTGCTTGATAAAGTTCATGAATTATTTCCAAAATAAAAATGCTTATCTTAGCAATTTAGTAACCGTCCACAAGAATGTCGTGTTTCGTGCCCCGTGCTAATTCCACCTTCAAGTCGCTTTGTGACTCAAAGGATGCTTGTGATGCTTCATTATTTGTATAAACATACTCTGCTCAAAAGCATATTCTACGCCTATGAGAAGTAGATATCAGCCGATGTGGCGCATTTAGTTCAAAGATCGCTGTTTTTCGTGTTTGTTTCTGAACTGGATATGATTTTAAATGATTATAATTTAATTTCATTAAAAAAAAAAATAAAGCAATTTCCTTGCAACCATGAATGGGTTATGAAAAAGTTTCTCATGTTCCGTGAGTTTACACATTTTCTATTCCTTGATTCAGTGGTTCGTTCATATGATCGTAGGTTCAAACCACGACATGTCATTTATTTGTTCTTTAAATGGCGACCATCTCCATATGCCGGCGAATACTTTGAGTAGTGGAGCAGTTGACAAATCTAGTAAAAGCATCTCAAACTGACTTTCGGAATCGTAGTTACGCATTAGGTAGATCCCTTTTAGTGAATATAAAGGAGAGTGCTTGCAAGCTCAATAAATATGAGAAGCCATCTCATATATCATTCATGGGATGTAAGAGAATTTGGTTTTTCTTTCTAAATTATTTCTATTGTTCTCTAAAGAAATTTTGTTGCGGATAAAGACTGTTGCGGATAAGCCGTTGTTGTTCTGGATGTTATTCTGCAATTGCTAGTAGTTTGGCAGGGTTGCCAAAATTCAGTAAAAATACTGAATAAATGAATAGCATTTATGGCCCCGATTGTAACAGCCAATCACGCAAAATTTTGGTTTCGTTGATTCCATTCGGGTCATTTTTATGTCAAAGATGCTCTGTACTTTAGGCCAGTTATCGAAAATATCCACAGAATACTAGAGATCGTCAAGTCTGTTTATCATGTAAGCACACTTTCGATTGCCCAGGAAGTAAACATTCCACAAAAAACCGTGTGGAAACACTTGAGTGAGGCTGGATGCAAGAAGAAGCGAAGTATGGGTGTCAAAAAACCCACATGGACCGAATTTCCATCTGCGAATCACCGCTGCATCACTACAAAATCGACCCATTTCTGAAGGTGACAACGACTGGTAATGCAAAGTGGATCATTTGCGATAATGTCAAGCGAAAATCGTTCTTTTTGAATCGCGGTAAACCGTCGCAAAAGGTGGCAAATTTAAAAAATTATCGGTCAGAAGCGGCCAATAGAGGGGTAATTCTGTTTTATCTGGACAACGTCAGGCCCCATCGGTAATGACTCGTCAGATCCTCCGAGAGATTACTTTGAACACATATTAAGTGGGACGTTCGTGTACATTGAATGATTTTGCTGGTGAAAACTATGCTCCGAGAGAGGTTTTTGAAAGTCGGCTGTCCTAATTTTTCGACAATAAGCTAACAACACATAGTTCCTAATTTAAGCCAGAATTGGGCTGGAACCCAAAAAGTTGTTGGATTTTTCTCAATATTTGTTTTTTTTTTTGTGCTGCCACCCTAACGTTTAATAATTGTGTAATGTTCGACGTTATTGTAAATTTATGCACAAAAAAAATGCGATAAACAGATAAGGCAAGAGTGGAAATGTTCTTATTTTAATACACTAACTTAAGAATATTAATCATTTTCTCTATTGTTGTAGACAATAAGTAGGAATATCCTATCCGTTTTAGTAAATAACAGCATAAATATCAAGTAGTTCATTATATGGAGATAATAACGTTCATGCCTAGAAAAATACACAAAAATAAATTTCTGTTATTCAATTATAGCAATATTTGTAGATGCGGCTCCTTCGAAAAGGTGCGACAAATACTTGTATTGTATTTGTAAGGGGTTATCCATTTGCCGGTTTCAAAAGTAAAATTAAACATTAAACATTAAACACACATAAAACTATCATTTCGATGAAAATTTTATTTCATTATAATGCTTAGACCTTGCCATTATGTACGAAATACAATGTCATTTAAATGACCGCCTCTGCATTGGTTGTAACAGTGAATCCTTTTTAAGGTAGTTTTCGACCACCTTTTTCCAAATGTTGGGCGATATCTTGGCGATAACTTGATGAATGTTGGTTTTAAAATGGTCCAATGTTTGGGGATTTTACGCGTAAACACAGTCTTTGACGTAACCCCACAAAAAATGTCTAACAGAGTCAAGTCACATGATCTTGGTGCCCAATTGACGTCGTCAACACGTAAAATTATGCTTTCTGGAAACTTCACATGCAATAAAGCCAAAATCGGTAATATTTTGTGACTCTAGGCAACGTCTTGTTGAAACCACATATCGCTCAGTTCATAATCTTCAATTCAGGCGAAAAGAACGGTCGTTATCATACGGCCATAATGCTTTGAACTGAAATATATATTATCAGCTACACTTTCACTAATAGAAGCGATATGTTTGGCAGTGCGTACATTGCGATGATGCACAGGTCTGATCACAGTTTCATCGCTTCCAGTCTGTTCAAATTTCTTTATAATTTTGTCTATTCCTTGCACAGTAAGTCGATTATGACGACCAAAATCATTCCGAAATGCACGAAAATTGCTCACGTTTGAATCATCACTTTTGTAGTCAGTTTTAACTATTTTTACGCGTTGTTGGGTTGCTAAACGATCCATATTCGTAAATGGCAAACCTACATAAATAACACTTCAGATGACAGGCATTTAACAGCTGACAACCTTGCCAGACCGGCGGTTTTGAAATCACTAAACGTATTATATACGTACAATTTCCTTCGGGTCTCATCGTAATTTTCTTCAATCAGAAAATCTACTGGATGAGCACACATTTCGCCTCAAGGCGGATTACGACTAACCGGTACTGGGTAAACCGCGGTGGCTGAGTCTCTTCCAAATACAAATTCAAATTACAAATTCATTCCTTCCTGCATGGCAGCGGTAGTAGATTTGCGTCCCACCTTTACATGGTCGTGAAGTTTAATATGATCAATCTATATAGTAGAACATGCAAATGGTCTCTATTCAATTTTAGTTGTTTTGTGTAAAAAATGGAATTATGTGCTTAAAAACCAGCGAAATTTTGACAGCGGCATACGGTGAGAGTACTCTGAGTCAAAAAAATGTTTACAAGTGGTGCAAACTTTTCACAGAAGGTTGAGAAGATGACGTGAATGATGACGCTCGCTCTGGACGCCCTAGCACATCAACAACCGATGAAAATATTGAGCAAGTGAAGAAAATTGTTATAGTGAATTGAATCACAACTAGAAAAGTTGCTGAAGATGTCGGTATATGCATGGCTAATACCATGCAATCTTTTTGGAAATTTTGGGCATGAAGCGTGTGGCAGCGAAGTTCGTTCCAGAATTGCTGAATTTTGACCAAAAACAACTTCATTGTTAAATGACTTCAACGATGATCCAGATTTACTTAAAAGGGTCATAACTGGTGACGAATCATGGGTGTATAGTGATGACATCGAAACCAAAGCCCAATCGTCCCAATGGAAGACTCCAGGAAAGCCAAGACCAAGAAAAGCACGCCAAGTTCGATCAATCATCTTCTGTTTTCCTTGAGGTTTATCCGTAGGGTGCGTTTTTAGAAAAGTTTTTCTCAAATTATCGGGGCAATCATTAGAATCTGTTTCAGACATAAGACACATTGATTGCCCCGATAATTTGAGAAAAACTTTTCTAAAAACGCACCCTACGGATAAACCTCAAGGAAAACAGAAGATGAAGGTTTTGCATACTGCCGTGAATAAATCTTCATGCATTCTTTGTAAAGAAATGCATTCTATTCGATCCTGTCCCTCATTTTTACAAATGTCTGTTGCGTCAAGATATGAAACAGTGAAAAAACAAAAATTATGTTTTAACTGTCTTGCGTCATCTCATCAATCGCAAAAATGTACTAGTCAATTCAGCTGTAATATTTGTAAGAAGAAGCATCATTCTCTTTTACACAAAGTCCAATCAGATTGCTTACTACCGGCATCTCGCCCCTGTTCCGATAACTTGCCCCAAACTTCGCAGGTTAACAAGTTGCCGACGAGGCAATAGTTTTCGGTCCGATTAAATTCGAATATGCGAGACAAGGTTGTGCTGGGAACAGCGGTGGTAAACGTATGTGTTGGAGACCTAACACATCCTGTAAGGGCCCTAATTGATTCCGGATCAGAAGCATCGTTTATTTCAGAACGTATTCGGAACACGTTAAACCTGTCTGGTCGTCGTGTGGAAGCTGTTATTACAGGACTTAATGAAGTACACGCAGCAAATTCTACCACAATGTGCGCCCTAACGATTAAATCGCCCATTGAGAGGCAATTTCAAATTCAAACCCAAGCCTATGTTGTCCGAAAGCTAACTGGAAATCTGCCATCAATTTCTGTGACCGGTTCTTTAAAAGAACAACTGGCAGGTCTGACGTTAGCTGACAATAATTCAGATACAATGTCAAAGGTCGATCTGGTACTGGGTGGTGACATATATCCGAAAATAATGCTACCAGGTTTACTAACTGACTCTGAAAAGTCATTAATTGCCCAACAAACAGTGTTTGGCTGGATAATCACCGGAACTGTTCGGGAAACCGACCCAACTTTTAAGTTTCGATCATTCTTTAATACCATTGAACTCGAAAAGAGCATTACTAGATTTTGGGAGATTGAGGAGCCCCCTAAATCAATAAAATTGTCGCCTGCTGATCAATTTTGCGAAGAATATTTCACAAATACAACTTACAGGAATGATAAAGGCCGATTTGTGGTCTCCTTACCATTTAAAAAAGAGTTTGGCAGCTCATTAACCTTAGGATCATCTAGGCATCTAGCTCTCTCCCAATATGAACGAAATGAGATACGATTATTAAAAAATTCCTCGCGTAAACATCAATATGATCTGGTTATTAGGGAATACGAAATTATGGGCCATATGACCCCAGTAAGGGTAAGCCCAGTTAAAAAATTGGAAGTGAGTGCGAACTACTATTTGCCGCATCACGCTGTTCTGAAGCCAAGCAGTACAACGACCAAATTGCGTGTTGTATTCAATGCTTCAGCCCCCACTGACAATGGTCAGAGCCTGAACGATATGCTTTATCCAGGCCCCGTACTTCAAAACGACTTAAACGTTCTCATCTTAAGATGGAGAATGTTGAAATATGTGTTTAACGCAGACATTGAAAAGATGTATCGGCAGATTTTGATACATCCCCGACACACTCCATATCAGAGAATATTACATCGGAATTCGCCATCAGACATGGTTAAAGATTATGAGTTAAACACAGTGACATTTGGTGTCAATTGTGCCCCCTATCTTGCCATTCGCGTTCTCCTCCATTTGGCAAAGGAATGCGAGCTCCAATTTCCCAAAGCATCCTCCATTATAAAAGATTCGATGTACGTCGACGATGTACTCGCCGGCGCCCAAACAATAGACGAGGCTTTGCGGGCGCGAGATGAGCTTATTGCAGTATTGAAATCCGCCGGGTTTCCTCTTCGAAAATGGACGGCAAATGATAAAGCCCTTTTGCAAGATTTGCCATCGGAACATCTATTAGATGTCCAATTTCGCAACTTATCGGTTGACAGTACCACAAAAACACTCGGTTTAAGGTGGAATGCAGGCACTGATACATTTTATTTCAGTACAAGTTCAATACCAGTCAGGATGACCATTACAAAGCGTAACTTCCTATCTGATATTTCTAAGCTCTTTGACCCAGCCGGGTGGCTGGCCCCAATAATAGTTGTGCCCAAAATTCTCATGCAAAATGTTTGGCTTGAGAAAATAGATTGGGACGAACCCCTAAATCCACCAAACCTTGAAAGTTGGAACAATTTCTTGTCCGACTATCATTCTATTAATAAAATTGAAATTCCACGTTGGGTCCAATATGATAGCTACTGCGATGCCGAGTTACATGGATTTTGCGATGCCTCCGAGCAAGCATATGCGGCAGCAGTTTATCTACGTGTCGTCAGACCCACAGGTGAAATTATCACTAATCTCTTAATAGCAAAAACAAGAGTAGCGCCAATCTCAAAAAGATCTTTGCCCAGACTTGAACTTTGCGGTGCTGAGTTATTATCTCGACTAGTCTCTTCTATCAGAGCACAGCTTGGAATCAATGTCAATGAAGCATATTTCTGGTCAGACTCAACTATCGTGTTATCTTGGTTGAAAAAACCACCGTGCTACTGGACGACTTTTGTGGCAAATAGAGTCGCTGCAATTGATCAGAAAGTTGGAACGCATAATTGGAATCACGTTGTTTCCAAGGAAAATCCGGCAGACATCGCTAGCCGAGGGACTACTGCAGAATTTCTGAAAAATTGTCAATTATGGTGGCATGGCCCGACTTGGTTGCAACAACGTAAAACTCAATGGCCTCTTTCTTCATCAGAGATTATTATGGAAACGTCTTTAGAAGCTAAAAAACCAAAGTCATTCTTCATCAATGTTGAGCCGGCATCGGATATTCTGAACCGATTTTCTAATTTTCCAAAAGCAGTGCGAATATTATCTTACGTTTTCCGATTTTTCTTTACCACTCATCCAAAATTCAAGAATAGCCAAGTCATAACGTCTCTGGACTTAAATGCATCTGAGTTAAAATTTGTTAAACTTAGACTAATTTCTCAATGTCAACAAATGTATTTTATTGACGACTACAAAAATCTTGTCAATAATAAACCCCTTCATCGTAAAAGTAGTCTTCTGCCGCTAAACCCTTTCATTGACCCAGACGGTATTATGCGAGTGAACGGTCGCCTAGTTCAATCACCAACGTTGAGTTTTAATGAAAAATTTCCAATAATTCTTCCATATGCAGCGAGGCTAACTCGATTATTGGTTGAATTTACGCACAAAATCAGTATTCATGGTCAATGTAGTTTAATGACTCGATTACTTAGAACGAGCTTCTGGGTCCCCAAACTTAAAAACATGGTAAAGAACATAATTAAAAGCTGTAATGTTTGCGCTATTTATAAAAAGAAACAATGTGAACAAATCATGGCCGCCCTGCCGCCCGAAAGAATAAATTTTACCAGACCATTTGTTACCACAGGTGTTGACTTTGCTGGACCGTTTGAAATCAAGTCTTACCCTGGTCGGCGATATGTGCTTACTAAAGGATACGTATTAGTCTTTGTCTGTTTTGCAACGAAGGCTGTTCATTTGGAAGCCACAACTGACATGTCAACCCCCGTGTTTCTCGCAGCTTTCGCTAGATTTTTCGCACGGAGAGGTTGCCCTACGTCTATGTACTCTGACAATGGCACATCGTTTGTGGGTGCATCTCGGGTACTACATCGTGAATTTGAAACCGTACTTAAGTCGATTCATAACGGTCTTATAACTCAACATGTCAATGAGGCACTAGAATGGCACTTCATTCCCCCCGGCTCCCCTCACATGGGTGGCTTATGGGAGGCAGGAGTTAAAAGCTTCAAAACCCACCTGAAAAGAGAATCTAAAAATCAAAGATACACCTTTGAAGAATTTAGTACGTTGTTAGCCAGAATTGAAGCCTGTCTCAACTCACGACCACTAAGTCCTCAAAGTGATGACCCCAATGATTTGACAGCTCTTACCCCCGGTCATTTTTTGATCGGCGGCCCCTTGTTATCTCCACCCGAAAGCAATGTAGATCTTCGCTCAATTAATTTCTTAAACCGATGGGAAAAAGTTAAGAGACTTCATCACTACTTCGCTGAAAGATGGAAAGATGAATATTTGAAGGAGTTGCATCGACGCTATAAATGGGAATACCCTGTTCGGAACATTGCTGTGGGCGATTTAGTTGTCGTAAGACAAGAAAATCTGCCCCCTTCCCAATGGAGACTGGGCCGCATTCAAAAGGTCTATCGAGGTGAAGACTCAAAAGTTCGCGTGGTCGATGTCGTTACCACGAATGGAGTCATCACCCGACCTGTAGTAAAGTTGGTAGTGCTGCCCCTAGAATCCAATTAGAAACTGTTTAAAATATAACTTCTCTACTCTACTTTACCGTAATTACAACTATATTTATTTTTCAGTATGCCTCGTCATAATGAAACCCATAAGCCAACCCCGCGCAAGAGTTATCACCACCATTCTAGCAAGTGTAGAAGACAGCCTATAAAAGAGAGATTGGGAGGAAGTTCTGGAGATTGTAGAATCTGCCAAAGGAATCACCCTTTGCGTAACTGTTTCAAATTTTACCAAATGTCGGTGGCCAAAAGATACGAAATTGTTAGAAGACACAAATACTGTGAAAATTGCTTTGCACTATCACACCGCTTGAACGAGTGCCAAAGTTCTGTAAGATGTCGCTATTGTTCACAACGGCATCACAGTATGTTACATGAAGCTTTGCAAGCGAGAGAAGTAACTCCACCAGCTGTGAACAGGCCAACATCTTTGCGACGGTTTATCACTTTGCATCCAACGGCAGTGATAAAAATTAAGAAAAATAACAACTGGGTCAATGTACGAGCAATTATTAATCCATGCGAACCAACAAGTTCTGTAGCCTCGTGGATGATCAAAAAATATGATTTCGACGTCGAACAGATTGGATCGCAACGAATCTGTCATTTTACGTTCACATCACGAGTCAAAGACGAATCTATATCATTCAAAGTAAACGCCAGTATCTCAGAAGGACTCCCGTGCATGATACCACAAGAAGACATTGACGCCAATGTTTTAATTAACTATAAAAATCTGGTCCTGGCAGATCCAATATTCTACAAGAAAGCGGAAGTTAACGTTGTACTAGGCGCAGAAATATACCAAAAGATCATACTACCTGGTATCATATCTGGAAATGGCGGTATTCCTGTCGCGCAAAGTACATTGTTAGGTTGGATACTAGTTGGATCATTTGGCATATGAATTCTTAGAAACGCTACCGTACTATAGATTTGTAGATTACACTTTTTTTTTAACTACCTTTGAATATTTCATCTCGTTGAATTCCACTATCTTCAAATTTTGTAATTCTTTGTTTATCTCTGTACTTTTTTTTTCAAATTTGCTTTGGATTCCAAATTATGAATTATTATGTATTTATTTTTTTT
>JAHXMU010015302.1:0-10603 GCA_019455685.1 Philornis downsi
TCGGAGGACCAAACAAAATATATGTGGGAACTTCAATGAACTTTGTGCCCCGCACGGCGCAAGATTTAAATTTTAAATAAAACATATATTTAAAAAAAATCGTGAAACTTTATTATGTAGCAAAGTAGAGAGAATGAGGTTATGTCTGGAACAACACATCGGGCAGATGGCCGCCGGGGCTTTGTTGGCACACACGCGATCTTTTAATGACATTTTCAATGACCGTTTTGCATAAATGCTGCGGTATTTCATTAATGCAGCGTCCAATTTCCTCTTTTAAGATTTGAGTCGTCGTCGGTTTATTAGCGTAAACCATCGACTTCAAAAAACCCCAAAGAAAAAAGTCTAATGGTGTTAAATCGCACGATATAGGCGGTCAATTATGGTCTCCAAAACGCGAAATAATACGACCGGGTAATGACTGATGCAGCAATTGAATTGCTTCTCTGGCTGTATGACATGTGGCGCCGTCTTGTTGAAACCATGCCCACCACATTCATTTCTTCAATTCTAGGCACGAAAAAATTGGTTATCATTTCACGATACCGAACACCATTGACTGTTTGCGCTTGACATGCCCCATTTTCATTAAAAAAGGTTCAATGATTCTTCCAGCCCAAAATCCACACCACACAGTGACACGTTGAGGATGCATTTGCTTCTCGTGAATCACTCGAGGATTTTCCTCACCCCCAAATGCGACAATTATGTCTACTGACGAAGCCATCAAGATGGAAATGGGCCTCGTCACTGAAAATGATTTTATCGGCAAAATCAGCATTTTCATGTGTCTCTCCAATACCCAATTAACGAACTCCCTTCGCTGTTCATTGTCAGCTGGCTTCAGTTCCTGAGTCAATTGAACTTTGTATGCATGAAGATGCAAATCCTTCGTCAAAATTCGCTGCATAGTGGATTTGGAGACACCAATTTGCTGAGCTCGGTGTCGAATTGAGGTTGATGGAGTTTGAGCGACATCATCACGTACAGCTGCGACATTTTCGGTCGATCGACCTGGTCAAAGTCGCGTTGTTGTCTTTACATCACTAACAGACCCAGTTTTGTCAAAGTTATCCATTAATCTCCTTACAGTTGACTCTTTTGGAGCATTACTGTGACCCCAAATTGATCACAATTTGCGAACTGTAGCCCAAAAACTTTCACCATTTTGGTAAAACGATTTCGCAATGAGAATGCGTTGTTTATTCGTGTAGCGCTCCAATTTTATTAACCTCATACCTTCTACTAGCAAACAATGACACTTCGAATTCCAAATTTTCAAATTCCAAATTTAAATCTTGCGTTCTTGTCGGGACACCTTTTATAAAATGTAATGAATCTGCGCAGTTATGAGGGGTACGTGGACGTTTTGTTCTTGTATTTTGCTACTGTAGGTGAAAAGTAAGGTCTGTGGTTAGTTCTTTAAAAGCTGGCAATATGCTGACTATTCGCGGTGAAAATGATCGTGAAATTTTGAAGCTAAAACATCAGAGAGCACTGTGTGTTGCCTAAGTGGCAACACCCCCTTTTTTTTTGGTTGGATTTCGACACTGAAATCGGGACAGATTAAGTTTTTACACCATAATAGGTTTACTAATACATTTGAAAATTTGTGTAATCGAATAGTAATAAAAGAAGTGAACAATAAAGGAGTCATCTGTGTGGGAGCATCACGCAGGTTGTGATTGATACCAAGCCTCGCCACCGCCAATGAGGATAATGTTCCATGTTTGCACAATCAAGAAGAAAGGGCTGACAATTGCGGTAGCACCAAAATTTTTAGCTCCTTTTCCTAGATAGTTTAAGTTTTACTTGGCTTTCCTAGGTGGGCGTTGAAAATCGCATTGTAATATTCATAGTGTATTGCAGACCGTGGGTAAGGCCATCATGGCGAAACTCACGTTAAATCCCCGTGGACTCAATAGAATTTTTATGCAATTTAAAATGCTCCTACTAGTATATGTTTAAGCAAATCAACGGTCTATAATATTTAATGTTTAATTTTTTACCATTTTGACCAATGCAAGCAATTGTATAGGTTAATGTTATCGCGGTTGAAGCCCGAGTAGGTTTGAAAATGCTCAGCAATTGTATTGTTTTATTATTTATATGAAGGCAGGCCTAGTATTAAAATAAAAACTTACCACAAATTTGAAGAAATTGTAAGGCATCCAATCTACATACATATGTAAGAAATATTCCGAAGGACTTCAATGGTTTTTTATCTTCCCCGATATAAAAGATCAAAATATGATGGAAATGTTCATTTTGTTCCTCCGTATTCGCAATGCGAACACTGAAAATGTTGTGGTCCATCACAAATTGAGGCTTGAAATGTCAGCTGTGTGATGGAATGATACACAATTTAATCAGCTGATCTAAAGCATTTCAAAAGTAACAAAAGTTCCATTTGTGTGAAAATACCGGATGCCAAAATAATATTAATATAGTGGAGTTTTTAAGATATTTTGTAGCAATTGTACCCAATTTATGTACATATTGCAATGGCACGCGTTGTCCGTACTATTGCAAGCAGATCCAGTGAAGACTGTCGGTGTTTTGGGTACCTCAGCTTTGCTCAGAATTGCACATAACTTCGTCACAAAATTTCTTAAATAACACCACTAGAAAAGAGGCACGAACAATCAGGATAAAAAGAAGCACCAGCGCAGTTATTTCTGGTGTGGCCAGTCTTCTCTTAATCCTACCTTGAATGCTAACGGCTCCTAAATAGCATTCCACGAGTTCTCTCACCGCACCAGTACTTACCTGCGCCATCTCATATAACCGAGACCAAATAACCAGCTTAGTCCATAACTACATTATGATAGAACAAAAATTGTAATCAAGATAATATTATAATTCAATGAAAGCGAATCTCTGTTAAAAAAAAATGATCAAATTTCTAGTCGTCTAACTTATCGACAAAAATATCGCCGTGGAGTATTGTAGGCCGATTATGCCTTAAAAATTCCTAACTCTATTTCTGTTTCACAAAAAAACAAACAAAAATTCAAATATTTATGTGGATATCACACAATACAACTTCTCAATTCAAATGTAAAAATCAGACTTAACATTTTTGAAGTGTAAATGTGAGGTATAGTTTCAATCTTTAAATTTTTGAAATTACAAAATTACTTAGTTTTAACTAGAGTGCTTAAAGTATCAAAGTAAAGTATCATCAACTTATGGATCTCACAATATATTCTTCATAGATTACTTTTGCCTCTGCTTCATGAGTACTACTTCAGGAGCTCTAAAAAGGTCGCATAAAATAGTGCCCTTCCTGGGACAAAAGCGCGTTAATTTCTATGGTTCCGAGAGCTGATGGCTTCAGTAGTCAATGCTCAATGTATGTAACTTAACTTTATAGTAGTTAACTTAACTTTATGTAGTTATGTAATAAATAAATAAATCATTGGTTCTGATCCAAATTTGTACCACTTCTTTTGGTATCGTAGAGCGTATTTCCACATCAACGGCAGCTTTATTAATCCCCAGAAACGTACAAAGTTGCTCTATTTATACTAAAATTACTTATTCTAGAAAATGCTACAATATTTCAGAGAGAACACATGTTTACATAATGGGTGCAATAAAGACAAACATATTTACAGAATAGTGTTGTATATCATAGACTTAATTCTAGAATGTTCTTATTTACATAACAGGTGAAAAGGAGATAACAATAAACTATATAAAAGGAGTGAGAGGAACAAACATAACTTATTGTAGTAAACGTAATTCTAGAAAGAGAGAAATATATCACACTTGAATGTTCTAGGCACGGTTTTGATGATCTTTCTAGAGTATATACCTAGACAAATTATACTCATATACTACATTCTGGATTGCAAGAGTGTTTATAAAGCCATTTTTGCGTTCTTCTGCTAAGTTATTGGCTGTATACGTTATGTTAGAAATGTACTCACATCTCATATACTTAATCACCTTTATTTTAACATCCCGAGTCCATCTGCGATGCAAAAGCAGCAACTTCCCTAAGCTTCACAGTCAACAGAAACGAATGGTACTCAGTAAGAAATGTAAAGGAGTGCATTGCCAAAGTTGACTATACTCGATGTTATCCATAGCCGACCAAAATAATGTGATATTTAAACCAAATAACGTGGCAATGAAAGCCATGGTTGATGATAACAGCTAAACTCTTTAGAATCCGTGTTGCAATGAATCTATGGCGTCACTGTGATGAATTAAATGAATTGCAATTACATATTATACTACACCATGTATAATATTTCAATTAATTATCCAATCCCATTACCCGGAATAAAACTATAGTAATAGGTGTATATATTTTATCCAAATTTTACTTTTATCGATAAGAATATTCCATATATTGTAA
Source organism: Philornis downsi (assembly GCA_019455685.1). Lineage (NCBI taxonomy): Eukaryota > Metazoa > Arthropoda > Insecta > Diptera > Muscidae > Philornis > Philornis downsi. The sequence continues at coordinate 4,370 of JAHXMU010015302.1, forward strand.
TTTTTATAGTTATATTATTTCGTTTATGCACCATTTGATTTCAATTTCAAATCTGATTTACATTATACTCCTGCTGCAAATTTCTCCAATTGATGCATTCCTATGAAATAGCATGGAAATAAATATTTCGTATTTACAAGAACTACCTTGAAAATTTTATTTTCACTATGATTAAGTGTAAATAAAGGCTTTTGGGAACTGCGCTGGTGCAAAATACAAAACCGAAAAATAAAGAAATAGTTGTGCATTTGAATTGAATTTGTTGGCATTGGTTTCAGTTTGCTTAAGGCTATTTCCACGCTCTGAAACAATGCCAATATTTAAGTACTAATGAAGTACGAGGACTGTATGATATCTTGTTTTTATAAAGTATATTATTTTTTTTTTATAATATACTTTTTTTGTATACACAACTATCAAATCACTGTCACATTTTGTTGATATCTGCGAGAGTGAAAAAATTAAAAAAAAAAAAAAAAAAAAATAACAACTCAAAATAAAAGTAGTAAAATTTTATTAATTTTGGACGAAATGGAAATTTATTCCTTATGAACAGGTTTCTTCACGAAACTTTAGTTTCGTTTCGATTTTAATATTGTAAGTTTATTTAAAATGCATTATAAGTTAGTTTTTGTTACCTGAAACGAAATTAAGAACCTAAATTGATTCCGTTTTTCTACAGAAACATAATGCAACAGACGCTTTTATTCGAGAAAGTAAAAGGATAATATTGGTTAGCAACTAAGATTTCGCTGTTTGCCAATAGATGGCGCCAGCTGTAAGTGCTGGTCGGTTTTGCCATAACCTAAACATTATGAGCCAAGCTTAGGCATATGGTAAACATATCGCCTCGACACAATAGTGATTTTCCTTTAACGTCATATTCTTTTGTCTGTGCGAATATGTATGATTTTGTGCCAAATAATTGTCATATGCAGGAAGTATTAATTTCCTTCTTCAAGATAATGGCAGCTGAAGCTCATCGAGAGCTTCAAAAAGTTTACGGAGACACTGCTTTAAGTAAAACAACGTGTCGAGACTGGTTTCGTGGCTTTAAAAATGGTGATTTGATGTTGACGACCTTTCGCGTGAAGGAAGACGAAAAACCTTCAAAGACACTGAATTGACGGCATTGCTTGATGGGGATCCGTGTGAAACGCAGGTAGAGCTTGCTTCAGTATTAAGAGTTACCCGTCAAGTCATTTCCAAGTGATTGCATGTGTTGGGAATGATTTGGATACGGAGTCACCAAATAATTGAATAAAATGACATTTGCATTGTTGATTTGAATTAATTATTCGTATAAACATTTTGAAATTAACTTTGAACAAAAACTTAAGAAAAAACATCTTTCCAAAGCAATAGTTTTGTTATAGGTAGTTATAGTACAATCCCCATTCTTGTCTTAATATCAAAACACTTCAATTGTATTTGTTGTAATTTGTTAGGTTGGGCTATTCAGAGGGTTATTTAGCAATAACTTTAATGTGATGTTATATACGAAGTTCCAGTACGGATTTTTTTTTTTACCACAAATTCACAAATGTTTCTGCTCAATGCAAAATTCATTCCACAGGATATATAGGAAAAGTTGAATAATTGCCAAATAAAATATTACGATTTTCAAACTACTGATGTCGCACCTCATTTGCTTTCACATTTTCAATTCGTCTTTCCAATTTCTATCGCTTAGCAACCGCCAGAATTATGTCCTGTTATCTCAATACGACGGCAAATGCACATGTGTGAGACCACTAACAATCGCCACAATTCCTTGACAGATATTATGGAGGTGTTTTAATGGTCAATATTAAGGATTAGACTGAGTTAATCTTGACGTAGGGTCATCAATAATTTTCACCACATTTAAGAAAAGGAAATGGACATGGCTGATGAGATTAACATTGTCCGGAGTTTATGGTCCTCATGTTTCTTGTGCGTCTTAGATGTAAACGTCCTTTGGGGAATGGAGAAATAGATGTCCATGAGTAGTGACCACACAAAAGGCAAAAAATTTGATATCAGAGAAAAAATTACACTAGATTAGCTTTTGATGCATTGGAATTACGAACATAAAAGGATAAGAAGCAGGTAAATGAAAAGAGAGCACACGCAGTGTATTCTGCTTATGCACAACTATAAAAATTTAAAGCTTTTAAGAAAGTAAAATAGTTAGAATAAAACGGCAAAGGTGAGGTAATTTAGTGTGCGACCGAAAAGGAACAAGGATGGCTCTGTAGAGTATCAAAAACAAAAAGACAGGGTTTCAGCAACTGAGAGATTAGGTATCCAGCAGCCGGAGGCCTCTTATGGGGAAAGTGAAATGAAAAAGGGGGTGAGATAATTGAATGAATGACAGTTGGTATTCACTTTCAATTCAGTAAGAGCGAAGACCGGAAATCTCTAAAATTATTAACAATGAACTGGTAACGAAATAGATGGAACAAAGGGAGAACAAGATAGAAAAGAGGTCGTTAACAGGAAAGCAAGGAGAGAAATAAAGTTAAAACCATTGTGAATTAAGTAAAATACATTATCAGTGACAGACCAATTTGGAAAGGTGTAGTATAATAAAAGCTATTAAAGGGAAAACAAAAGAATGAAGACAAAACTTATAAAATGTCAATGGGGCTTATAAAATGACAACAGACATACTTTTAGCTAAAGTCCTTTTGTGTTGATACATAAGCGTGTGCGGTGGCAGCAGGAACGTGGCAACTCGCTATGTTATTCTCAAGAAATATTCTAAATTGAAGCTCAACAAAATAAGCAAAATCATAAACCTCTAAAGTCTCTGCTTAGAATTTATAACAGATTCACTGGTTTTTATTAAATCGAACATTTTGTAAGCGTCGTGGCAACGCAGTCTATTTTCATGCGCTAAACTAATTTCATCACGTGCTAAACTCTACTGAATTTAGAACAATCAAATGAAATACGTGAACTTAGGAATATATGGAGGTGATTATTCGTGATTATTATGAACTACGGAGGAAAAATTAAGTTTCGCTAAATCGACCAATCTGTATGGGAGGCAAAAAGGGGTGTGTCAATGCTCTCCAAATATTTTTGATGTCAAAACTTAGTTCTCCAAATGCCAAATTTGACTGAATTCGTTATAAATACGTGAAAGGTGTAAAGCTTAGATTATAAAGGATAAATTGGTCATTTGTGTGGGAGTTATCAGAAGATTACCTGGCTACCTGGTCCATATTCCTCAAGTTTTATATATAATATAAAATAATAAATCAGTACGGTAGGCAAAAACCTAGGCTACTTCTGCCAAGCACGAATTTTAGACGAAATAATGAATTTCGCAAAATCAGTTAGTTTATTTGGAAGATACTGCAAGGGGTACCACCTTTTTCATCCTGGGATCATAATTTGACAAACTATGAACATGCAGTAAATTCAAGCTAAATTTGTTGATGCAAAAAGATGTAAACCCAAGAATATACCCAAGAATATATGTATTAAATCAGCCATTTGTCATGAAACGCATTTGTGTCAAATGATATTTGGCACTTTTAACCCTTCCTTTTGCTTGTTCCATTATTACTGTACTGAATGATTCATACCTGAATTTACTCTTGCGAAGATATAATGAATGAATAACTTTGTTATTGAGTGATTAACAGAGGTTAAATCAAATAAAGGTACAGTAATACAAGAGAGTTAGTACAGGGTGTCCGTCGGGAGGGTATACTACTTTGTTTGTTTTGTAATTTTTGATTAAATGAAAAAAGAATGGATCTTATATTGATAAATGTTTTATTTAATACCGGCAATTATGTATGGAATACAATATCAGATAAATGTCCGCCTCTGTTAGCCTCACAAATGCGAGCCCTTTTGAGCTTATTTTTTATTACATTCTCACATATTTCACGCGGTATTTAATTAATTTCATCACGATATTCAGTCTCAAAAAAGTAAGATCCAATGATTCCTCCTGACCAAATTGCACATTGACTGATGAATAATTTGAGGGTTTTCCATTGCCCAGAACCGACTATTCTGTTTATTCACGTATCCATTCAAATGAAAATGTATTTAGTCGCTCATTATGATATTTTTATGAAAATCGGGGTTGCCATGGGCGAGCTGTAATATCCTATTGGCATATGTACAGCGGCATAAATGGTCTTGTGGAAGGAGCTCTTTTGTCAACTGAATCTTAAATGGAAACAAATGCAAATCCTTGTGCAAAATTGTGGCCAAAGTTGTTCTTTGAACACCAAGTTCCTGAGCACGGCGTCGAATTGAGGTTGATGGATTGTTTTGAACACTTTCTTGAACAGCAGTAATGTTTTCAACCGATTTTGCAGTACGTTGTAGTCTATGCTTGGTCCTATCAGCTACAGTCCCTCTTTTTTCGAGATCATTCACTACACGATAAGTAGTGCGTCTTGTTGGCACGTTGTTTCTCCCAAAAATTTCACGTAACTTTCTCATCGTCACAGTAAACGATCGTTAGTTTATCGGATATTTTTCTATAATAAATTTACCACGTCTCTACTTCAAGACTACCAAGTATGAACTGCCAAGACTAATGTTTACTAAAATGGCGGCAAACAAAGTATACCTTCCCGACAGACACCCTGTACTTACTTAATTACTACGATGACGATTGAAGTAGACATTATTATTTTATTATAGGCTTTGAATAGAAAAGAATTCAAATGCCAAATCTTTTCACTGAAGTTTTGGTCGTCCTTCTTTGTGTCGCCTGTCGGGGACTGGATAACATCATCCCTTTGTGGTGGCCTCCATTCAAATTAACTAAGTTATCATCAGGCCTCTATTAAACTTAGCTCTGCCAGTGGAACTAGTCTGCATTGCCACGTCTCTTAGATTACTTCACATAAAAATTTACGTATTTGGCAAAAATCAGTAATTTCTCTAAAATTTAATAAACTACTGCGTTGGCGTTTGAACTAGATATTCTTATTTTGCTATAGGCCTTGTGTAGAAAAGAATTCTAAGCGCCTAAGTTCGTCCATTTATGTGTCGCCTATGGGGGACCGAATAACTTCATCCTTTCGTTCTAGCCTCCAAATTAACTTATTTCCAGTTAACTAATTCTAACTTCCAGATTCATGTCTTTCATTCAATTGTACTAAATGCAATAAAGTTTCTGTATATGAGCACCAGACCTTTATTAAACTTGATTCCGCCAATGTAAATGGTATGCATTGCCACGTCTTTTAAGGTACTTCATATAAAAATTTACGCATCTGGCAAAAATCAATGATTTCTCTAAAATTTCCAAGCGGAAGATAGTAGTTATAATAATTAAACGCTTTCACAGCATTTTTTTATATTACCCGAGCGATTTATCACGCCCCTTCTGCCGCTCCGCATACTTTTATACGAAAGCAAAAGGATGGAGGGTGGAGGTATTTGCACGAGTATTTCTTGACTGAGATTTTTCTATTGATTTTGTTATCAGTCCTACCATAATGCTGCAGACATTATGCTTTCAAAATGCCGACTAAGCCCTTTGTTTGTTTTGTAAAAAGTTTCAAAAATCCATAACAATCAACTAACAGCCTCAATTCGTACCAGTTTCATCATAAACAACAGACGAAAAATTGTAATAGTGGTGTCATTTGTGGTCTGAAACAACTGTAAGACATTCATATGCAAAATGTGCGTGTAAGACATCCTCTTTGCTTCTTTCTATCAACACTCCATCCTGCGAAATTCATTTAATCTAACGACTATCGAGCTACAGCTATGATAATTTTGTTTTATGTTAACGTTCTTGTTGAAACAAATCTCCGGCACCCCATTCTTCCTTGTTCAATTTGTAATCTCCTTTCGTGTTCGTGAAGCTTTCTTCCTGGCGTGTTAGTATCTCATTCTGTGCTGGGAGTAAACGTGTTATTGAAAAGTGCAAATTAATATGTTTTCTTTTGTCGAAGAAAAGTTGTGTTCTCTTGACATTTGGAACTACAGCTGTAATGACGCCGCATAAAATTTTATGCTTAGCAAAAAGTTACTTCGTCAGGAAATTACATGGAAATGTACCACAACCATGTAGGAATTCTAGACTTTTGTGTAATACTTGAGAATCTGTTGAAATTATATGTAGATAACAACCGAAAGGCGAATGTCCTTGGCATATCATCATCATCATCATCATCATTATCGTCATCATTGCTGCCATTGCCATTGTAAATTTGTTATTTTTGTAAGATTCCCTTAAATGTCATTAATGAAGCAATTTGT
>JAHXMU010015304.1:0-10643 GCA_019455685.1 Philornis downsi
AAAATGTTTATCTTTTCTGAACGTTAGAAGTTAAATTACAAAAAAAAAAAAAACAGTAATTTGAATTCGCTAAATGATAATACTTGTGTAAAATGTCTGACAGATTTTGGAACCTGAAGATTTTATGTGGAACTTATGATAAAAAAAAATAGGATTTTGAGATTCCGGGATTGGATTGCTTACGAGGAATTTCTTGTGTGAGGCGATGAAAATAAGAAATTGATCAACTTACATTAAAGGCTTTTATTTCACCATGAGGGTGGCTAAAGACGTGGTCCGGTTGTCAACTAGCGGAAAAAAGAGCCACTTTATCGCTGGCTTCAACCATGATACCTCCATACCCCATTGGATTGCCATCTGGGCGTAGGAAAATAGAGGTTTTTACAATTACTTGGTTGATTGAAGTAGCCTTTACACTAGCAGGTAAATAGTTAACTTTTAGAATTTATACGAAATACTTATTTACAAATTGTTTAATACAAACCAATTCAATGTAATCAACGTAATTCAGTGTAATTCAATGCCATTCAATATGATTCAATGTAATTCAATATGATTCCCAGAAAATTCTTTGTAATTCATGTAATTTAGTAAAGGGGATTAATTACGTGCTACAACTATGAATAACGTAGAAATGAAATCAGAATCGTCTGCGGGTAAAAAAGGGCCTAGAGCCTGAACAAACTTGAACGCGACACTGTGCCTGTGGCTCTAAATACATGAATATTCACATAAACATTTTCTAGTGTACCACCACTATTGGCACTTTCGTATAATGCCATCATTTATATGCAAGGCAGTCTGTGGAGGAAAACCAATATCATAACATCTTGTAATGTTTTCGCACTTGAATTTATTGTAATTTGACCTGGAAATTAAGAAGAAAATCTCAAAGTTGTATAGCGTTGATTACTCCAAAGGTATTAGAACTGGCATACTTTAAATTTATTCACAAAGAATTTAGTTGTGTATTGGAATGCTGGCATTAAAGAAAATTAAATTCCAAATCTTCCATGGAAATATAGAATAACTTAAGCACGAGGGGAATAAAAAAAGATCCGCTTGGTAGGCTAAAAAAAGAAAACCAGACAAATTATGTTTAGTTATCTCATATTAGAGAATATGTATTAATTAGAATTGCAGTCTACACCTCTAATTTGTGAAAATGTAAATTCAATTCTTAAATAAAACAAATTCCTTTGGATCCCATGAACGATCTTTGGGGGAGATATATAGCTTTTTGCATTCAGTAAACTTACGCGTATTCTATTTATAGATTCACTGAATAGGTCTTGCAGTTTCATTACAATTCAGAATGTCAGTTAGAGGAGGATTTTATAGAGTTGTGTGTAATGAACTTCGCAAAATGTCATCAGCAAACCTTGAGGTCGCCACCGCTTGAAAAAAAGATGATGGCTACGGAATAGAATCCAGAAAGTGCTGCCTGCACTTAACAAGCTTACACGGTCAACCAAAAAATTTAATGGTAGGCAGATAGATATTAGAAAAAACATAAATAAATTGGCAATTAGTTTGTTGCATAAAAGAAAACAATGTATCACAGCATAGTTGCCATCGCTTTAACATACAAATAATTTCAAATTCCTAGTATTTGTAATTTCAGGATAAGAGGACACATAATGTGAGAATCAAAAAATTACCCGAATATACGGAAAACTGATAATTAAGGATCTTTGAACAACTAGTAATTATATTACGGTAGTTAAGGTGATATCACTGAAAAGTTGTCTCACAGGGCTGAACCCCACTTCGCTAAATGTTGCTCAAGTTCTTGAAATAATTACCAAATTCATTTTCCCTTATTCAGTTAGCTCATGGAGGAGAGCATATAATTTTCGAAAAAACCAAATGCAGGACTATCCAGTTTTGGGTTTCAAGCAAACTTTAATAAAACACACAAAAAGCTATGATTTCGATGAAACATTTATTTCATTATAATGCTTGTCCTTGAAATTATGTCTGACACATAACATCATTTAAATGTCCACCTCTGCATTGGTTGCATCAGTGGATCCTTTTGAGGTAGTTTTTGAAAAACACGGCCTAATAACACCTCCAGACCATAACACGCATTTAAATATTGAATTTTCAAAAACTCGTGGTAGGTTTCAGTACACGCGATATTAACTGTCTGATGAGTTTGTAAGCTACAACTTCTGGTGTAGTAAATTGTCATCGATTATTGTATTGTTTTGGTAGGCGACTTGTTCTTTAGTTTCATGGCTGTATTTACATACAAGAACGGTCCCAAAACTTGCAGACCCGACATATAGATAGTGCCAGTGGTTTGAAAAAAAAAATATTTTGGTGAAAAGTGGCAACCGTATAAAACATATGTTTTAAGTTTCGAGGCGCCACGTTGTTTAGTATTTTTATTTGAGCCATCGAAAGCAAATGACCTCAGTGAATTTGTAAATATGGAACAAATTGGTCACCGTTATGTAATCCAATATTTTTATTTGAAAGACTCAGTCCAACCAATATTAAAGCCGAGCTAGATTTTGTTCTGGGGGAGTCTGCTCCTCCGTTTATGACTGTAAAATGTTGGGTAGCAGGGTTTAGCGAGGATTCGAAACGTCGAATACTATTGCAGGAATTTCAATGATATTTATTAGAATAGATATGTAGATTAAGCATATGTAGAAAGATTAAAAATGTGTTTTCAATACCGAACACATAAAAATAAATAAAGTTTGATTTTGTTGCTGTGAAAAATTCCTACTCATCCCAAACGAATGATGTTCTTTAATATCAACTCTTTATTGACAGCGTTAATTATGGTCACATAATAACTTTGCCGACAGCTCTCGATTGACATACCTATAGTACAAAACATTCAGAAATCGTTTTCGAACAGCATAATGAAAAATATAAAAATCCATAAAACAAACCATTCTAATCTTTAGTTATGAGATCACATTTCCTCTGTCACAAACATATTCTCTAAATCTCGATAACAAACTATCTTGCACCACAATCTGGTGTCACAAACAACGATAAAGATAAAATTTATTAATATTCTTATAATAAATTTCAATACACTTTGAGCTCAAATCAAAATTGAATAGGATCATTTAGCTTGCACCACACACCGCTTCACAATGCAACACTTTGTAATACATATGCTTGTTGTTGTTTTTGGAAACTTCAGTGAAACATGTGTAAAATATTCCCATGTAAGTAACTAAATATAGAAACTTCCAAAAACTCAGCGGCCATGGATGGCAGCAAAATATGAAAGGAGAGCAGCAGCCTTTTTACGATTTCGTTTTTTCCGACTTTCATGTAGGAAAAATTTATCAGTATCTGTGTTTTCAACACGGCGGTTGACTTGAAGCGAAGACAAATATGAACGCATATGAACAGTGAACTGAAAAGCAATTCCTTATGATGCAACAGTATGTGAATCTTTTGCTAGAGAAATAAATAGAAGCAGATTTCGTCAAATATGGTATTGAAAACCTATAAATCATCTGCCTATGTCAGAAATATTGCAAATGAAATGGATTGAGGTAAGTGCAAGATGGAAATAAGCATTTTAACAAACCAAGTTTAAGGTTAAATAAATATGAATACGCCATCGTGTAATATGAGAGAAAGCACGTTCCAGGTGCATGCCTCTAAAATGTTGTGTGAAATTACAATAAAATAAGCGAATCCATAAAATTCTTACAAACAATTAGATCTTGACTTTTATAAACAGAAAGCAAAGAGAGCTTTTCATATTCAGCGAGCTTTATGGGAGTTTTATTTTGAAATTCACTCAATGAAATCTACAGTTTAGTAGTCGAATACTCGATCAATCGAAGTGTTCATCAGCCAAATCGAGGTGACCCCCGCTCAAATAATGATAAGTGGTTACAAGGTTACGTGGTTCGAACCCATGATAATAAGTACTGTAGTCGCGTGTTCTAACCATCAGGTCATGACCGGACATTTTGAAAATTGCAAAGTAGTGTTAAATTCCTTAACATAGTTATAATTAAAGGAATCTAAGAAAAAATTACAAAAAGTTCATTATAATGTCTAATTTGATTCCAAGTAGAAAATGTCTATTTAATAGTGTACAAATTCATTCTTTGTTTCTTATTTATTACAACCCAACAAGAAGTATAAAAAACACAAGCATATTTTTAAAATTTTTCTAATCATTAGTATATTGCATTAAGGGGTCTTTATGTTGATGGATTTTGGTCTTGTCAAAAGAGGAGTAATACAAAATAGCTGCAGATGATTTGAGCCATATTTAACCAAATTTAACTTTATGAGTACGTTCAGTTTTAGTTTAAAAAAAGTTCTGAATGTTCCCACTCTTCCTTGTTATCTCCAAAGGGAGATATTCTATGTTTTGATATTGCAGTAGTCGTTCTCAGGAGGGAGAAGAGCTTTTACAAATTTCGATAAATAATGGAACAGAATAAGACATATAAGTACTGGATTTATACCTTACAACATAACGGGTTATCCATTTTTCGGTTTCAAAATTAAAGTTAAATAAAACACACATAAAGCCATGATTTTAATTAAACTGTTATTTCATTAAAATGCTTAGACCTCGCCAATATGTACGGAAAACAATGTCATTTATATGACCGCCTCTTCATTTTTTGCAGCAGTAGATCCTTTTCAGGTAGTTTTCGATCAGTTTTTCGCGCATTTCGGGCATTATCTCGGCGATAACTTGACGAATGTTAGTTTTCAAATGCTTAAGCGTTTTGAGATTATCCGCATAGACACGGTGTTTGACGTAGAACCACAAAAAAAGTCTAAAGGCGTCAAATCGCATGATCTTGATGTCCAATTGATGCCGGAAAAACGTGAAATTACGCTTTCTAAAACTTCTCATGCGATAAAGTCAAAATTAGTCGAGCTGTGTGGCACAGTCTTATTGGAATCACATGTCGTCCAGTTCATAATCTTCAATTACAGCCCGAAAAAGTCAGTTATCATACTACACAACACGACCGATTATCCACCACACTTTCACTAACAGAAGCGATATTTTCGGCAGTGCGTACATGGCGATGATGCACAAATCTGACCACATTTGGAACGTTTTTCAAATTTTTTTTACAATCTTACCAATTCCTTGTACATTAAGTCGATTGTGACGACAATAATCATCCCGTATAGCTCGAGAAGTCCTTATATTTGCATCAAAACTTTTGTACAGTTATACTATTTTATTTTGACGCCATTTTGGTAGACATTAGTCTTGACAGCTCATATTTGGCAGTCGTAAAGTAGAGACGTAGCAAACTTATTATGGAAAAATATTCAATAAACCAACGTGTTTAAATCGTTAAAATATTTTATCAAAATTAATCATCGATTACTGTGACGATGAGAAAGTTACGTGAAATTTTTGGGAGAAACAATGTGCCAATAAGAAGCACTATTTATCGTGTGGTGAATGATTTCGAAGGAAGAGGGTCTGTAGCTGATAGGGCCAAGCATGGGCCACAACGTACTGCCAGATCGGCTGAAAAGATTACTGCTGCCTAGGAAAGTGTTCAAAATAATCCACCAATCTCAAATCGACGCGTGCTCAGGAGCTTGGTCTTCAAAGAACAACTTTGGTCACAATTTTCCATAAGGATTTGCATTTGTTTTTATTTAAGATTCAGTTGACACAAGAGCTTCTTCCACAAGACCATTTACGCCGCCGTACACATACCAATAGGATGTTACAGCTCGCCCATGACAACCCCGATGACAACCCCGATTCATAATGAGTGACGAGGCATATTTTTATTTGAATGGATATGTGAATAAACAGAATAGCCGGTTCTGGGCAATGGAAAATCCTCAAATTATTCATCAGTCACGTTTGTATTCATTAAAAGTTACAGTCTGGTGTGCAATTTGGTCAGGAGGAATCATTGGACCTTACTTCTTTGAAACTGAAAACGGCGTAACGGTAACTGTCAATGGGGAGCGATATCGTGATATGATTGAAAACATTTTACCACCACAACTGCATGCTTTGGGCTTGAAACATGTGGTATCAAGAAGACGGTGCCACATCGTGTACACCCAGGATTACAATGGAATTACTGCAATACTTCTTTCCACAACAAGTTATTTCAAGAAATGGTGATGTTGATTGGCCTCCACGGTCGCCTGATTGGACTGCTCCGGACTTCTTTTTGTGGGGATATCTGAAAAGCAGGGATTATGCAAACAAACCAGAAACGCTTGAGCAACTCAAACAAAATATTTGTGATGAAATTAACGAAATACCGCGTGAAATGTGTGAGAATGTAATGAAAATGTGCTCAAAAGGGCTCGCATTTGTGAGGCTAACAGAAGCGGACATTTATCTGATATTGTATTCTATACATAATTGCCGACATTAAATAAAACATTTATCAGCATAAGATCCATTCCCTTTCATTTAATGAAATATTGTAAACAAACAAAGTAGTATACCTTCCAGAAGGACACCCTGTAATAAGTTTTAACTATTTTTAAGCGTTTTTCATTTGTTAAACGATCCATATTTGTAAATGGCAAACCTTTCACTAAATAAATAACACTTCAGATGACAGGTATTTAACAGCTGACGATCTTGCCAGACCGGCGTTTTTGAAACCAGTAAAAGGATAACCCTGTATAGAAAATACAGTTACATACGTTGCATGTTAAAGTATTATTCGAAGAGAATAGGCGCATCTTAGTAAACGCAATCATTTCGCACTATTTACAACCACATATGTCACAATCGGCTAGTAGCATGTAACACATGGTTTTGCTTCAAAAAATCCCGTGTGCCCACTGTATGGTGACTTCAATGTTTGAAGCCAAGTGACGAACATTGTGCAGCTCAGTCGAATTGACTGCAGCAGATTGTGGCATGAATTGCTTGTGGGGTTCAAGTGCATTTCGAACGTTTAAATGACGTTAAGCAGCGTTTTGTTACTGCGACTGTGTCCTCGCGCACACAATATCGCACTTGGATATCATCCTCCAGGTATTGGTGTGGTTGTACCCATGTGCACTTTGAGGTTTATGGCTCTGTGTGTATTTATGTGTATTAGTGTATTTGTAATATCGTTATTAGATCGTCATAAAAATTGAAAGCGAGCAAAGTGTTTTTCCCAGGCGCTATTTTTAGCTACAACCATAACCCTGTCGTATGTTGATAGTAAATATGTTGTTGCTCACATTCATGGGAATATAATACGTCTGTATGTATTTTGTTACAGTATCCTGCCATTTGCTACAAACTCTTGACAAGTTGTCTGCATATTTGAAATCTGGAGGACTCTAATACTTGTATGTTAGAATTGTGAATGATTATTCGCAAATTTTGCAGCAGAATACTGTAAACGTTTTCGTATACTCTGGTGATTCCATCTCACAGATACTTTTATACTCGTATGTTTTTTTGTTTTTCATATTTGCTTCAGTATGTTTACTAATTCAATATTAATATGCGTATGTGATTTTGATTGTCTATACGTATTTACTCATGTCTGCCCGTATTGTGAACTTCTAATGAAATTCCTTTCGAATGGGGTAATAAAGGCACTTCACTGACCAAACTCAATTTCGAAATTGTTCTGCCGAAGGACGGAGGGCGTCTTTATTGTGTGGTTCGATATTTAAATTGAAAGCAGGCGAGGAAATGCATTTTGTGATTTCACAGTCACAATTTACTACAACAACGCCTATTTACTATATGAATTATAGCTAATTGATAATTTTATGGAATATAATTTGGAAAATAGAGCGTAGTAATGGATTTTAGTACGGAAACATATACTATCAACAATTTTATGGAATATAATTTGAAAAATAGCACGTAATTATGAATTTTAGTATGAAAACATATGCTATCAACATGTTCGTGAACTCACTACTGGCTTATTGCAGACACCCATTTCATTATAGTCTGCCAATAACGACCTTGAACAGTTTACAACACTTATTACGAATAATTAATTGATGCAATATTGATATGTTTATATACGTAGATCATGAATATGAAACGTTGTGGACTTCGTCCGAAAGTTTATTATTAATTAATTATTTTTATTTCTATTAAAATTTTATTAAGCGTTACGAAATAATACTACTGTGTCCTAAAAGCAACACAATTTTTTTTTTTGAAAAAAATTTGGAATAAACTTTAGAAACTTAATAAATAGTATACCAAATTTAATACAGATTCTTTGCTCAATAAAATCACTCGTTGAAAAAATGTTCGAAATCACTTATTTGTCGTGTGTAATCAAGCGTAGCTCAAGCGTATTTACATTCTGTCAAAAAAGCACCCTGAATTGACCAAAAACACACAAAATGTTTATTACTTGTTCAAATTCTTTATATGGCTTTTAAAGTAGTAAGTCTCTTCCAAAATGATCAATACATTTTTTCAACTCATTTTCCACAAAGGACCAGTTCTTGCCGTGAATTCTCTTTCATGTATTCCATCGACTGAAAGCGAGTGCCTCGAATTGTTAATTTAAGTTTTAGAATGAGATAAAAAGTCGGCAGGAGCCATATTAGGAAAATACAGTGATTGTTCGATAATATTTACTAAGTCATGGGCCAGAAATTCATTCACAATGGCAGTCTTCTGTGGTGGTGCCTTAGCGTGGTTCAAAAACCATGAGTTTTTTTTTCCGCAAATTGAACTTATTTCGACAAATTTGTTCTCTCAAACGCAGCACAATGCCTAGATAATATTAATTATTTACTGTCTAAATTTCTGTCAAGAATTCCGAATGCATAATATTGCAATAACCAAAGAAAGCGATGAACAAAACTTAGATTTTTTATCGACTTTGTAGCATTTTTTTCGATTTCGGCTCAGTTGAAAAGTACTATTCTAGTTAGAAGTTAAATAATTAAGGCTGAAATTTCTGAAAGAACAAATTGTAAGCAGTAAGCCATATATCTCATCATAAAGTCCTCTTTAGTAGAGCATTATTATGTAACTATAATCCAAAGAACGCGTTACATTATGGGCTCCCTTTGTGCAAAAGGAATCTGCATACCTTCCAATATTCTTATATTTTCATACAGGTCGGCGCATGAATCGTGCTACAAACACAATGTTACTTTCAATGGGGACCTTTATTTAAAGATGTTGAAGGAGTTTTTTTACCCACAACTGCGCAGAAGACTTATTAGTTTCAACAGCATTTGGTTCCAGCAAGATGGAGCAATTGCACACATAGCCAGACCGGTTATGTCGGAGCTCCTACGAAAATTCTCAAACAAATTAATATTCAGAATTTCCACTTTCCGCTAGTCCCAAAAGTCGCCTGACCTGACTTCAACAGATTTTTTTTATGGGTTGTGTCAAGCAAGTGGTGTACAAAACGAAACCAAGGAATTTGATTGAATTGAAGAAGTCCTTAATGGACAATAATTGAGCCGATCCCGAATCCAACCCTTCAAGCCGCAATGAATAATTTTCTGATCAGGTGTCGCATATGCGTGAATGACCAATTAGTTACATATATAAAATAAAATTGAATTTTCTCTACAATAAAAAAGAAGAAATATATAAATTAATTATACATTGATTAAAAAGAGTAACTTGAATTTCTTATTGTAGTGCCATTGATCTGTCTGTCACTCTGTAGTTAAGTGGCGACTAGAATATACATTCTCCTTCCTTCTTTTAAAATGTGCCACACCAAGTTTTGAAAGTCTAATTCTAACAAGGTGGTTTTAGTGTTCATCTCCCCCACACATCGAGTTCGTTGTCGAATTTTTTTTACGCTGGAGCGCTTGGGTTCATCCGCACAACAATTCCAGTCAACGCAATAGCTGTATTTTTATACGATTGGCCACGTTTATGTCGAAGAATAGTAACCCATGATTTTACGCCATACAGCAAAACAGGTGAAACCAAACTCTGATATAGTTGGATGTTTTTTGTCGAGAAGGAGCATTGCCACTAAATCGCTGGCTTAGTCCACAGTAACAACTATTCTCATGCAACATCCCTTCTTAATCTCTTTCCTGAAATAATTAGATTAATTCACAACCGAGCCGAAGTAGAAGAATTTATCTACCATTTAAAAGTAAGAGCTATCAATGTTTATATAGACTTCCAATTAAATACACTCTTTGTTTGTCGAAACAAACAACTTTATTTTGTCCTTATTTATCGCCAGACTCATTTTCTCTAATTCCTTCTCAATTCTTGAGAAGGTTGCAGTAACATTTCCCATTTTTCTAACAATAATGTCTATAGGTATATCATCAGCATACGCAAGTATCATATTTGTTTTAAAGATGGCATCAGTCATATTAACTGCAGACTTCCTCATAATCATCTCCAGCAGTATGCGGAAGAGGTCAAACGAAAAGAGTCGCTTTGTCCAAATCCTTGTTTGGCGTAAAAAGGTTCACTAAGATGTTTGCCTTGCTTTATCCAAGACGTCGTGTTAGTCATTATCATCTTACAAAGACTTATAAATTTCGCGAGGACCCAAAACTTGACGACGGCTTTATACAGTTTTCGTCATATCGGACTGCCAAAAGTAGCTTTAGAATCAACGACAAATGGTATGTGTAGATCCGTTTTTCTTCTCCAATGTGAACAACTGATTTACCAGGTCTGTGATAAAGTCCAATAAAGTCAGCTAGAATAGGCATCA
>JAHXMU010015305.1:0-16402 GCA_019455685.1 Philornis downsi
CAAATTTGCGTCATATATTAAAATTTTTTATTGGGATCGATAAATTGATCTATGTCATTTAATTTTTAAAGATAATTCCATGTAAATGTCGTCCTCCGCTCCGTCTCAAATTGTCCATTGAGAATTTTTCGTCACTTTTTCGAGTATTTTGGCCTGTATTCCAAGAATAACGCGTGTTTTGTTACCCTGTAAGGCTTCAACAGTGTTCGACTTGTCCACATATACTAACGACTTGACATAACCTCACAAGAAATAATCAAGAGGCGTTAAATCACAAGATCTTGGGAGCCAACTCACAGGGCCAAACCGAGAGATAAGCTGCTCACCAAATTCATCCCTCAATATATCCATTGTTTCACTAGCAGTGTGGCATGTTGCGCCGTCCTGATGAAACCATATGTCAACCAAGTTCAACTCAGTCAATTGAGGCAAAAAAAAATCGCGTATCATGGCTTGAATCGTTCGCCGTTGACGGTAACGTTTCTTCCATGGACGTCTTTGAAGAAAAATGGACCGACGATGCCACCACACATGTCGTTTTTTCGGGATGCATCGGTAATTCACGTATGGTATGTGGCTGTTCATCACTCCAAATGCGACAGTTTTGCTTGTGTACGTATCCGTTCAGCAAGAAATGAGCCTCATCGCTGAACACAATTTTTCGATAAAACAGCGGAATTTCATTGAGCGAATTTTGATAATAAATTTGAACGATTTGTAATCGTTGCTCGTTTGTTAGTCTTTCCATGATGAAATGGCAGAGTATACTGTACATTTTTCACTTTGACAGATGACGTTTGGACACCGTTACCAACCAGTGCTGCCATCCTGAAAAACTGAAATCTTAAAAAATCACCTTATATATTGAAAGTTATACTGGACCAAGATATTCTTCAAATAAATTTTGAAAGAGATTCCACTAGATTTTATCGAAGGTCAAAATACATTTACTTTAAACTTCATTTAGCCTTCTTATATAAAAGCCCATTCAAATAAATATTATTCTTGAAAATAAACAGCTTGTGTATAATGCGTAAATGAATTAAATTAGAGTGTAGACTTTTGATCATAAAAGGATTAACATCCTAGCGTGCAAAATGATTCGACGTTCCTTCGAAGAAGGATACATTTTTCGACAAATTTCATGGACATCGATTTTGATTTAGTTAGAGAATGGACGAATTTTTCTAAGTATTTAACCTCTCTTAAATAAAAGTCCATTAAAAAAATATTTTTCTTGAAAATAAACAGCTTGTGTATAATAAACAAATGAAACAAATTAGAGTGTAGACTTTTGATCATAGAATGAGTAACATCCCAGCGTGCAAAATGTCTCGATGTTACATCGAGAAAGAATAATTTTTTTTCGACAAATTTCATCGAAATCGATTTCGATTTGTTATAGTTACGAGAAAGGACGAATTTTTCTATGTATTTAGCTCTCTTAAATAAGAATCCATTAAAATAAATAAATAATAAATATTATTCTTGAAAATAAACAGCTTGTGAGTTATATACAAATGAAATATTTTAGAGTGTAGACTTTTCATATCACAGAATGAGTAACATCCTAGCGTGCAAAACATCTCGATGTTACATCGAAAAAGAATAATTTTTAAGTAAAATTTCATTGAAATCCATTTGGATTTAGTTACGAAAATGGGTAATATAGAGTCGAAATATTGTGCACTTATCGATTAGGCACTTACTCGAAGTTTAATTTGTTTTTCGGTTCTAAAGTGCCACATATCGATGCGAAATCGGTTCGAAAGCTGATTGAAAAATAATTCTATAAACTCATTTTTTATGGATTAATAAAGCAGATTCCAAAACAAGTGATTTTTCATTGCTAAAAATGAAAATGCGCTGAAAAAGACTTTGTAAAAAAGTGTTTCTGTCCCATAACTAGTCTGTTTTATATTCATTGGTGATTGCCCAAATTTTTTAAACAGCTTTGATTCAAAAATTGTTATGAATTTCTACTTTCTCGCATGTATTTTTACGCTGGGAGTTTCGTTTATAAAATGCAGTAAAACAGTACTGTTTCTGTTACCTACTTCAATATTGTTAAACTACTATGTTGAAACAACCTAAATTATTAGCATTTAATGACAAAAAATGCATAAATATTTATGATCCATTATTCATGGTTCTCAAACCTTTCTAAAGCAGTGGAATTATTGTACCCCTATAAAAAGAAAATACTTTCTTAACATTCCAATTTAAAATATTCATTGAAAACTATTAAAAAACATATTGCTATTAATATCAAAATGATTTCAGTACATGAGAATGATTGCAGATGACTGCTGTATTTTAAAAATAGTTAAAAAACTGAAAAAACTTGTTTTGCCGGGGGAACTCTGGCGTACTCGCTAACATTCAACACGTACAACATGTTTTCTTCAACGTTGGCAATTGCAACATGTTGCTTTGGAAGTGCCGCAACAAATATGAGTTCAACAATTATTTTTAGGTATTGTGCTGTGTAGCATCACATGTTGCCTGCCGTAATAAGTTATTTATAAACATGTTGATAGCACTCCTATGGCTATTAGATGATGTTAAAAGCAACGCCGGCAACAAGCAGAGTGGCGCAGTGGAAGCGTGCTGGGCCCATAACCCAGAGGTCCGAGGATCGAAACCTTGCTCTGCTATCACACGTAGGATGGATAAAGTTTCACAAACGATATCCCTGCTCTCATCGTTTTGATTTTGCAATTTTATTTTTAATATGTATTAAAATTACTAAAAAAAACCTGAAACGTATATCAATATTAGTTAGTTTATTAAGTAAATATATATATATACTTAATACACAAAATGGGTAAATGCACACACACACACACATGCTATATTACCTATATATACAAGTACCTTAAATTCAACAAAGTTGATGTAAGCTGATAATTGAAATCTAAAGGATTCATCAATTGCCTTACCTGAATATTGAAGATAAAATCACAATATGTAAAAAAAAAGATTTCAGAATGAAGCTTTAAGTGAAGGCAATTGGATTGGTTCGAACACAAAAATGGAAATACGGCTAGCCAATTAACGATAAAAGCTTCCGTATGGAAAAATTGCCTTCAAAATATCAAAACGAAATATGTACGTCAGAAGAATCAGAAATATAAAAAATAAAGCTAAAGAAAAGAAATCTCAAAAAAGACATTAAAAGAGGCTAAAATTTGAAAATCTCCATAAAAAAGCCGAATAAAAAACTATGAGTCTAAATAGAAAGGAAAATTTTTGTAAACCCCCATCCAGAAAAAAATAAAATTCGGAAAAAATAGTCCGCATGAAAAAATATATGTACTTCTTTTTGTTTAACCTGCTTATATATAATTCAATACAAATCGGTTTGTTAGACACAAGCTCTTATATCGTCCATCCGATTGCGTTGAGATTTTGGTCAATCATGAATCATTGTCTGAGTTTGTTTTTAGTGTTCTTGTTCTTAGTCTTAGAAAAGTTCCAAATAAAGTCTCTGTTAGCACCAAGTAGAGAAATTTTATCTTTTGTTTCGATTTACTTAGAATATTTTTTAAAAACTTCATATTACTAGTTTAGGTCAAAATGTTATCTGTGATATCAATTCGCGACTCCCAACCTTCGAGCAAGAATTCCCTGGTAATGCCATCAGACATCCATTTGATGGTAGCTAAAGTGAGAATACAACTAGTTGAGAAACCCAAATGGCATGCTAACGCCGATGCGTCTTAGGCCAGTAGCTAACTTCTGTTTCTGAAACTCAACTCACCAGCTTAATGGTCGTTGGCAGCCCCAACGCCAGCATCGGATGCAGCGGCCTGAAAAGCCGCTGCTCTTATATAAAATTTATCATGAAGAAAATGAAATGAACCCCCCTAAATGTTGACGACCCCTGCAAACGTTATAAGGACCATGATTTAAGGATATGCATCTGGAATGTCCGCACTTTTTACAGAGAAGATGCCTCGGATGTCCTCGATAAATATAAAGCTGACATTACTGCCATCCAGAAGATGCGATGGACAGGACAGGATGTACTCGGCATAAAAACTGTGACATTTACTATAGCTGCCATGAAGAAAGCCATGAATTCGGATGTGAATTTGTTGTGGGAAAGAGACTGAAACACCTTGTCTCGCGGCTTAACTCTATAAGTGACCGTATAGCCACTATCTGCATCAAAGCGAAATATTTTGTTATTACATTGATCTGTGCGCATGCCCCGACGGAAGTGAAAGACGAAGAGACCAAAGATACATTTTATGAGTGTCTAGAAGAAGCGTATGACCATTGCCCTGGCCACGACATTAAAATTGTTCTGGAAGATTTTAATATCAAAGTAGGAAGGGAAGACAAATCCTTCAATTGGTACAATTGTTCTTCTTCTTCTTAGGTAGCAACAAGATTAGGCATCCTTATCTATTTAGGCCACACGTAGAAAATAATTCCAAGCACTTCGGTTTTCTGCGCTTCTTCTTCAAGTAGTCACACCGAGTTTCGATAGTATTCCAAAAGTCTGGTCCTTTAAACAGAGGTTTGGTCGCCCTCATCTATGCCGTCCATCGAGTTCGTTGTCGAAATCTTTCCGTGCTGGAGCATTTGTGTCCACCCGCAGAACATGAGCCAACCAACGCAGCCGCCATATGTTGATGTGCTGAACTACGTCGATATCGTAATACTCATGTAGCTCATACAGCTCATCGTTCTTGCAACTCCGATGCTCTCCGTTAACGCTGATGGATCCATATATTCTCCGGAGTATTTTAATCACTCGAAGAATCTCAGATTAATTCGCTTGCGTCATAACTCATAATTCTGCGTCATACAACAAAGCAGTTAAAAACAGCGTCTGATGCAGTCGGATTTTGGTTTCTCCAAAGAGGGCTTTATTATTGAATCGCTTGTGTAGCTCATAGTAATACCCTCTTTAAGCTTCAGATATTCAGTAAACTTAGTACTGGAAAGTATCAGCGTCGCATAAACAATGAACTGTATAAGCTATATGCTGACATCGACGTCGTCAGATGCATTGAAATACAGCGATTGCGTCGACTGGGTCATGTTGTGAGAATGGACCCAAATGTTCCGGCATGGAAAGTTTTCGACAACGAACTCGATGGACGGCGCAGAAGAGGGCAACCAAAACTCTGTTGGAAGGACCAGACTTTTGAAATACTGTCGAAGCTAAGTGTGACGAATTGGAGGAGAAGCGCAGAAGATCGAAGCGCTTGGAATTATTTTCTACAGGCGGCATATAATGGATAAGGATGTCTATTCCAATCGCCACTTAAGAAGAAGAAGAACTTCAGGGAAGGAAAGTGAACATAGTTGTCACTTCCCTTACGGCACCGCACATGTAAATTAGAAGAGTTAACTAAATTAAGTACTTCATCCATAATTTATAAGCGGAGGACTTCGGAAAGTTATAATTTTGCTTCTTTTGCTGTGTTTTAATGCAGAGCATTGTTTTGGTAAGAAATTAGCGCCTTCTAGCAACTGAACTTCCGGCATCCCAATGCAAAATGAGGTGTACGTAAGTCAGTTCACTTAACTGAAATGTTAGTACTGGTTAATCAACTTTGAGGTTAAAAGTTATAGAATAAACTATTGTACTGAGAAGTTTCCTTTCATATTTTTTAAAAAAGTCATCTTGGATTTGTACGAAATTCTTTTCCTATGTTTTTTCTTATCTATACGGAATAGAAATAAAAAAACCAATCAGGAATTAAAAAATGAATATTCTTTTTTGTCACAATCAGACCATTGTTTCTAAATATAGCATTATTGGCAGCGCAGACCAAAGAATTAAAAAAATTGAGTGCATATGCCTTTCCAAAAAACTAAACACCGCAGTGATCCGATGCCATGGATCAATTTCCCCAATTTGTGTCACATTTAAATTAACACGTTGTATTTTATGCATAACTTAAATGTGCATTGACATGTCTGAAAAAATGTTAATATCTTTGAAGCATATAATACATTAATTTAGTAATAATATACACTTAAGAATCACTTAACACCTCATCTGTTTCGAGCCAATTTCCAGAATCATTATCTCATTTGTTGTCAACAAAATGAGGTTAAACGTACCGAAAATAGCAGAAAACCATTAAGGGGAAACATCTTTCAATTAAATGTATATTTAACAAAATGCATAAAACTCAACAAAATGATATTAAAATGTTACACAAGATAATAAAAATAATATTAAAATAAAATATACAAAAATAGAAAATTCTGATCAACATCAATTTTTTATAGGTGAATGTTATTTTGATTGAAATAAAAATAAAAATATTCTGTAGAGGAACATTTTGGGTTTCTTCAAGTATAATTAATTTTCCGGCAACAGTATAACGAACATTTTCTATCTCTATTAAGATATCGTATTTGAGCAATTTGAAGAGAAATAAAAATAATTCGTGCAATAACTCATGATATGAATATTTCATATTTCTACTGATTTCAATAAGACCAAATTGGCTCACTTTTAACGAAACGGAATAACGTAATTTGAGACAATACATTCAATTTAAAGAACCAATTAATTAAGAAGTGCTTCTGTATTCATATTTGTATCAAAATGTTGCCTTATTTCGTATTTTAAGCTGTGAAAATGCTTCCAAATATTTCTATTGTACGTCAAAGTGAAAAAAATTGTTTCCGAAAGGTTGACAATATTTTTACAATGTATTTCGAGCAAATAAATATTAAAATTATTTACTGACAAATTACTTTTAACAAGCTTACGCAAAATGTGCTGCAATTGAGGGGAGACATCATTACTTTATGTTAATTTCGAAAGACTACAAAAGTGAAGAAATTACGCCAATTATTGATGACATCACAGACTGGCTCTCACCGGTTCAAAAAGAGGCCAGAATAGCGATATCAGGGCTTAAGGATAACTAAGCTAGAAATGTCGATGGTCATCAATAACGCTATTTAATTCCAGTGGAATTGTGTGCTACGACTAAGCAAGAATCTGCCTTTTACCCATTGCCGTCGCTGCAATATAAAAGACTAAACATGATTTATCCGACCGGATTGGACCTTATCAATATCACTTTAGATCTGGTAAATCAATAACTAACTAATATTTACCATGCGATAAATCCTGAGAAAGCTCTAAGAAAAACAGATTGACGCGCATAATGTTTTAGTCGACCGAGAAGCTACCTCCGATACCTCGACAGCAAAAAATTGTGTGAAACTCTGGCTGAATTTGGTATGTTGGCGAAGTTCAAATGCGTTTATATAGGGTGGCACCTAAGTAACGCTAAGATTTGCTCAGTGAATACATTTTTTGTTTAAGTCTTTTTTTTTTCATCTCTTTACAGAATTAACTAAATAATACTTGAGAAATTTATGATCGAAAAGCTCAGCGCAGAACAAAGAACCAAAGTTGTTCAATTTTACTTTGAAAGTCAGCATTCGATTATTCAGACAAAAAGATCACATCGAAATTTCTTTCATGTTAGAAATGCTCCTAACGCTCCAACAATTTACCGATTGGTTCAGCGTTTTGGGCAACAAAGGGCTGTCTGTGATCTTTCGCGTGCTGGAAGACCTCGTGCAGTTCGGTATGAAGTGACCATTGCTTGAGTGCAAGCAAGTATTCAGGAAAACCCCGAAACTTCCACCAGGCGACGATTTCAGCAGTTAGAGATGTCTAGGCGGCCTTTGCAAAGAATTTTACATCTTTTCCCATATAAGGTGCAATTGGTTCACGAGTTTAAACCAAATGATGCACAAGAACGCATTCAGTATAGTCGCCGTTAACTTTACTTATGCGCCACCCTTTAGACGGATATTGTCCGGCACGACGTCTCCACTAAAGACAGGCAAAGATATCATTAAGACATTTCGCAACAGACATGTCTTAGTCAGAACAGTGGTCTATCGAACGGCCACTTCGACATATTAATAGAAATATTAATGAGAAAAGCTACAATCTTAAAAAAAACCAACTTGCAACTTGCAAATGATATTGGCTTCATTGACCGAAAACAGAGAGACCTTCTTAATTATTGAATAGGACTTCGAGGTAAAAGAGAGTAGAACCAAATCTTATGGGACGCAAATATGATTTTGAAATTGTGGATGATTTTACGGCAATAAGAGAAAAATGCTGTTTGCAAACAGGTACAGAGTAACGCAGTTTTTTTACCCAGAACTGCACCGAAGACGTATCCGTTTCGACAACATTTGGTTCCAGCAAGTGGAAGCAACTGCAAACATAGCCAGGCCGATTAAGGCGAAAATTCCCAAATAAATTAATATTGAAAAACTCCACATTTCGCTGGCGCCAAATGTCACTTGACTGCAACAGACTTTTTTTATGCAGTTATGTCAAGCAAGAGGTGTACAAAAACCAAACCAACAAATTTGATTGAATTAATGCAGTCCATTAAAACAATAATTGAGGCGATCACGACTTTAGCCCTTCAAGCCGCAATAAATAATTTTGGGATCAGATGTCACATATGTGTGAATGAGCATGGAGGTTATTTACGGTCTATCATATTCAAAAAACTATTAATTATGTAAAATAAAACTGAATTTTCTGTACAATATAAAAAATATATAAAAAATACGTTGATTAAAGCAAAAGTTATTTGAATTTCTTATTGTATTGCAATTGATACAACTGATGCATTGATACATCAATTCTGAGAAATTCGAAAGAAAAAATACACCAGAAAATATATATAGGTATGTACTTATCATTGTTAACGAAGAGTATCGTGAAGAGTATCATGATATGTATGAGCTGTACCCTAAATCGACATATTTAAGCGCTTCAAACTTCAGCGGTGCAGTATAGGGCATCCAAAACTCCTCTAGATGTACTGAGATTCAGATGTCCAGATGACCGAATATACTCTAGTATATTTTGCGGCCAATTCGGTTGTTCTTACACAGGCATATAGTTGAAATTTGTAGTACATTCGGTGAGTGGCCACTTTTGAACAACTGGATCGTTTAATGAATTGGTTTGAAAGCGCACTCGAAGCGCATTTTTAGTTCGGTTCAAAACAAAATAATGGTTTCGCACATAATTCATATCACGTAAACCAAAAAAAAAAAAAAAAAAAAAATACAAAAAACTACAAAAAAAAAAATATAATCCCGTATATAAAAAGTGTAGATTCATTTGGATCTGGAAGTAGATATGACCAGATATCATCAGATCCGTAAAATGGTTATATCTAACTGGATCAAATTACATCAAAACAGATGTATTCCAGATCTAACCCTATCTATTAGTTTCTAATTCTAATATAGAAGCTGATATACATTTGTTTCCACTCTAACCTAATCTAATTGTCTCTCTTTTGAATGCCATACAATTTGATTTGGGAATAGATGATTTATTTAAATACTTACTGTGAAACCAAAAAAGTGGTTGCATTTGATGCCAACAGATTGAACAAAGAATGACCATAATCTTCCTTAAATAACTTACGTCACATTTCCGGCCTACAACAATTTTGATATCGTTCTGCTCTCAATTCTTGATACCGAAACGACATCTTTATGGAAAGATGATATCATAAATCTAGATTTTAGGTTGTAAAAACTACGATAAGTATTCATCACAAACGGTAATTATCGCCAAACAGGTGATTTCGTTACATCATAACGATATGGTTTAGTTTTTATGACTCTTATAAAGGGTGTCCCAACAAGAACGCAAGATTTAAATTTTAAATAAAACACAGATATATAAAAAAAAAATTGTGAAATTTTATTATATCGTAAAGTAGACAGAATAAGCTTATGTATGGAACAACACATCGGGCAGATGGCCGCCGCGGCTTTGATGGCTTACACGCGATCTTTTAATGACATTTTCAATGACCGTTTTGCATAAATGCTGCGGTATTTCTTTAATGCAGCGTCCAATTTCCTCAAACCATGTAATACCCATGCACCAGTTTGGGTTTCGTAAGGGTCATGGAACGATAGAACAAGTACACCGTATAGTAACCCAGATCAGAAAAGCATTCGAAGATCGGAAATATTGCTCAGCTCTCTTTATAGACATCTTCCAAGCCTTTGATAAAGTGTGGCATGAAGGCCTTATTCACAAAATAGTCTCTTTTCTACCAGCAAATACCCACAAGCTCCTGGAGAGCTATCTAAAGGATCGATCTTTTGTAGTAAAATCGAAAAACTCTGTTTCAACTCAAAAAAAAATTTCAGCAGGAGTTGCGCAGGGCAGTATACTAGGCCCTATACTATATACCATCTACACCTCTGACATGCCTGTTCATTCTCTAATTCAAACCTCAACTTTCGCTGATGACACCGCATTCATGAGCACTAGCACTTGCCCGTTAATGGTTTCTAGACAACTGCAGTCTCATATACATACCTATACATACATTAGAATCTTGGCTCGAAAAGTGGAAGATAAAAGTAAATGCCTTTACACAAGGATTTAAACATTCCTTATATTTCCGAGGAAATAAGAAAAGTAAGCAGGTCATATGTATCGAAGTTGTCCTCCCACTCAAACCCACTCGCTCAAAACCTTCAACATTTTCCCTGTCATATACGGCTAAGAAGAAAGGACACGCTAGACTTGGTCCGGTGATAAAAAGTTCGGCTCACCAAAAATAACATCCGACAATGGCAGTATACTTTAGTTTAAGATATGATTAAGATTTGAATACCTATTGTAAATTTCAAAAGAAAGATTCAATAAAGAAAATGAATGGAAAAAAAATTTCCTCTTTTAAGACTTAAGTCGTCGGCTTATTCGCGTAAACCATCGACTTCAAAAAACCCCAAAGAAAAAAGTCTAATGGTGTTAAATCGCACGATTAAGGCGGCCAATTCTGGTCTCCAAAACGCGAAATAACACGACCGGGAAACGACTGATGCAGCAATTGAATTGTTTCTCTGACTGTATGATATGTGGCGCCGTCTTATTGAAACCACATGCCCTCCACATTCATTTCTTCAATTCTAGGCATGAAAAAACTGGTTATCATTTCACGATACCGAACACCATTGACTGTCTTGCGTTCTTGTTGGGCCACCCTTTACAAATGAATGGCATCCAGTGATAGTAATTTCATAAGGACAGTTTAAAAAATGGATTTTCTTCCACTCTACAACTGTCTACAGTAATTCATTTTCATTTTAGCGTTTTCCCATTGTCGGACGTAATTAAGTTGTTTTTGGTCGAATTGTTTTTAACAATCTGCTAAATGTCCCATTTGACCACGCAACGTCGACAGATCTGTCAACAAAAATTCAAATTATGTGTTGTTGTTGGCAGCAAAACAATTTTTACGTTATTCTGTCTCATATGAGGGGTATCATGCGTGTTGTCAAAGTGTATACAAACATACGACAAATAATTCACTTTTTCATATTCGTCGCAATTTTTTATTTAAATAATAATTTTTCGTCTAATTATTTTGGATATCGGCCAAACAGGGGGGGAGGCGAAACAAACTCAAAATGTGACACCAAAACTCATACAGACTGGGGGAAGTGTAAAGTTCTCATGTTTAGATTTTACACCTCATTGGTAGTCGGGTAGGCAGGCAGACATATCATCATCATTGGCTGTGAGACAACATTCAAAATCTGAATGTGAAATGTCAATCACCGATGCGACATCGAACAACAAGTGGCTGTTCCGACACTGGCACTCAAAACATATAAATATTTATATTTGATTTGCACACAACATTAAGGGATAATGTGATATATGATCGTTTGAGCCATTTAGGGGCTGTCGACCAAATTATAAATGTCATTTACGCCTATGACATATTGGGCATTACCCTGAAAAGGCCTCTAATTTGATTTATTTAGTCGATTTTTTCGGCTTACTTCGATTATTCCCATTATCATAGAGTTTATGTTTATTTTCTATACATTTGCTAGATTGGTTCTATCATAAATTTTTCAGTGAATTTATATGGTTGAGGGTCCACCAAAAATTATTCGATGACAACAGATTATATTAATGCGTGTTGTGTTGACAAAACTCTCTTTGGTGGGCGCATAAAATTATAATTTATATTGTGTCAAATTTAAACGGAATATTTCAATGATATACAGAGTGCGACAATTTTTCTTTTCTCCGGAAAATGTCAGAATGACAGCACAATTCAGACAAAATATAACTTTTTGGTTTAAGATTAATTAATTTTGCTTTTTTTGTGGTTTAAGATTAATAGTGGATTTCGGGGAAATTTGAACATTTTAAATTGAGCAGCTGTAATAAACTGCTTGCCTTGAAAAATACTTTTTAAACAAATATCGTTTTAATTAAACACCGTTGCTTCGACATCATTTTGTAGCTAATACAATTTTATGTTAGCCTGTTCTCAGTGAACTGTTCTATCGAAAAAATGAACATGAATTCTTTATATAGCATTTAAGTTCTTCATATTTGAAAATCAATATAAGGCGAAACCAAGGAACACCTCAAAGATTCTCAAATGGTAAGAGCCAACTTTCTCTAATGGAGAAAGAGACATTCTTTCCTATAGAAACCAACCCCAAGCGCCTCGATCTTCTGCGCTCCTTCTCAAATTCATCATACCAAGTTTTGATAGTGTTTTTTTTATTAAATACACAATGAATCATATGGATTGTTTTAGAAATGAATTGAAATGCAAATAATTATTTGAACAACTCTTATAAAGGGTGGCGCATAAGTAACGTTAAGATTTATTCAATGTGTAACTTCTTTCTTTCTGCTTTTATTTAACGTTGGCATTTTTTAAAATTTAGAATATAATTTGGAAATATGTTCAAGATAATATCCTCCAAATGGTGCCCATTGTTTGCTTCTACCTGACGAGCCCTTTCCAAAACATTTCCCATAACTTTTCTTAGAATTGCAGGTCCCAGCTCCCCTACTTCTTCTCGGATATTGACCTTAAGTTGTTGGATGGTTTTTTCTTATTAGCATATACCTTACCCTTTAGGTAACTCCAAAGAAAAAAAGCATTAACCGCTAAATCAGGCGAAAGTGGTGGCCACTTAAAATTAGAAAAACGTGATATTATTCGACCGCCAAAAATTTCGCGCAAGATAGCCATAGCTGGACGAGCTATATGAGCTGTAGCTCCATCTTATTGGAACCACAAATCTGGATTGTTCTGCACCTCTGGCCTCAAAAAATTTGCAATCATTTCCCGGTATTGAATGCCGTTCGCATTAACCGCAACTCCTTCATCGTTTCCAAAAAAATATGATCCAATGATCCTCTCGGAAGTGCGTCTAAGTGGGTGCATTTGATCTTCAACAATTATTCATCGTGTTTTCTCGGTATTTTCTAAGCACAATTCTTGCAAAACGGTTTTAACTCGTGAACCAATTGCATCTTATATGGGAAGAGATGTAACATATGAAAAATTCTTTGCAAAGAATTTTCATGCAGTGACTCAAGCAAGTAAACTCTTTTACCATAAGACACATTTTTGCTAGCACCTTCTTAAGTCATGAGAAGACTGCAGTAACATTTCACAGACATCTCTAACTGCTGAAAACGTCGCCTGGTGAAAGTTTCGGGCTTTTCCTCAATACTTGCTTGCACTATAGCAATGGTCGCTTCATCTCGAACTACACGAGGTCTTCCAATACGCGAAAGATCACAGACAGCCCTGTGTTGCCCAAAACGCTAAACCAATCGATGAATTGTTGGAGCGCTAGGAGCATTTCGAACATGAAAGAAATTTCGATATGATCTCTGTGTCTAAATAATCGAATGCTGACTTTCAAAGTAAAATTGAACAACTTTGGTTCTTAGTTCATCATAAATTTCCCAGGTATTATTTAGTTAATTCTGTGAAGAGACGAAAACAAAAAGACTTAAACAAAAAATGTATTCACTGATTTTAAGGTTACTTATGCGCCACCCTATACAATTAGCTTAAATTGAATTACAAAAATTAGCCCAAATAGCCGAACAAGTCTCAGATGTCTATCCCCATTATCTTTCTCAGAAATGATCAATTCCCAGTTAGTAAATTACAATACGTAGGCCGAACGGGAATTCAGACCTCCCGGTTTCCAAATCCCTCAATTATGAATTGGACTCTAAGTTCCAGAAGGAAAAAGGCATAATATTTTACAGTTAGCATTTCAAAAGCTTTATCCTTTCAGGGCTTTGGTCGCCCACCTCTGCGCTGCTCATCGAATAGTATTTATGCTAGAGCGTTTAAGTTTATTAGCGCAACATGATCCTGCCAAAGTAATAGCTATATTTTGATGCGCTTGATCACCGCAATGTGGGTATATAGGTCATACAGTGAACAGTTTATACGATGGTAATGATCTCAATTATTTCATACATTTCTCGAATACGCATCCGCTCGTATCATAACAGCAGCAAGTCTGGAATAGTTGGATTTGTTGCAGTCCTCTTCAAGAGAGTATTTTGTCAATAAATAATTTAATGACAATTAATACATGCGAATAAATTATTACGGAGGTTTTCGGGAAAAGAAAGCTCGCAAAAATATTTGTGGCCAAGCCTATAATAAAATCTGTTTGCTAACAACGCTCTTCCTTCAATCTCCAGGCTGATATCATTTGGTTTATGCCCACTGCAGGTTGATGAATTCAGCCATAACCCCAAAATTTTAGTTATTACTTTTCATGCAGCGTCTCAAGCAAATAAACTCTTTTTCCATCGAAACAACTAACTGATAACGCATTTACCATAAAACACATTTTTGCTAACACCTTCTTAAGGCTTGAGAAGACTGCAATAACATTTCACAATTTTCTGCCAATGATATTTATATGTATATCATCGGCATACGCAAGTGACATATGGCTTTTGTTACAGACGGCATAACTTTACAGGAGGCTTCGTGACAGTCATTATAATCTTACATGGATGTATCGCTTTACAGATACACTAAATTCCAGTTTTGCCATATCGGACTTTTGAATGCAGTTTATAGTCGACGGAAAAGGTGGGTTGTGTCGATTTGTTGTTCTGTTTTTGGTTCTTCTCCAGTCAAGCTGCACTAATAAGGTTCAAACAGGAAAGTTAAAATAGGCTTTAGTCTTCCACACATCACAGTCGACAAAAACTTATAAGTAAAAAACTGATACGATGATATTTGGTATATACACTATGATCGCTTTCTCTGAGCACAGAACATAATATAATTACATTTAAATCATCTTCCAAATTATGTTTAATATCTGATGCATGCTTATTATCAGCTCATCGATATTGGTATTAAACAGCTCAGCGCGTAAGGCATCAGCATCCGAAACTTTGTTATTCTGAAGTCATAATGCAGCCATTCTAATATCGTTTTGATTCTTTGTTCGGTAGCCTATGCTATCGTCGGTAATTGATGTCATTTCTTTATTTGTGTTGGCATTCGGACCTGATGGCCTGTAGAAATGCTCCCCCTATGATTGAAGCGTACTCTGGCTTTCTGCGACCAGATTTCGAACGGTGTTCTTGTAGGAGCAGAACTCTGTTACATTACCTTTAATTTATACCTTTTAGTAGAATTTTGAGTCTTCACCTCTATCCCTGTACTTTTCTATAACTGTGTTCTCCCACTTTGTACACAAACGTTTCATTTAAATAGACGATGAGCCTCTCTTCTCCTTAAAGAGTAAACTGTATGAATTTCAATTGGCTGCAGCGTTGCCATGTATGAAACATCCTTTTCCTCGGACACGATACGACATTCGGTTATTCTACCAGCGGTTGTTTGAGAGCGATTTTTCATATCGTAATACTGGTTTTTCGACGATTGTCATTGAATGTGTAATATGGTGAGACTTTGTGCCAGATAAATCAAAATTATAAGTGTCTTGCCAAAGGAGTTAAACGAATTTGTTTTCGTAGGCTTCGGTCATCCCGGAGATAGATAGCTTAGCAAACGAGCAGCTTTCTTTGTGCCCGGTTATTTACATTTTTCGCTTTGTCCAATCTTCGTGGGCTATTGGCAATACATTTTCATATTGTCGATGTGGTTTTCGATATGTCAACCGACACATTCACATATGGGCAACGTTTTTGAAAGTTTTATACAAAGTTTTTCCCCTTTGCGCCGGGATCCAGGCTAAAAATCATGCAATTTTCCTCAATTTTGAACAAATACATTGTTATCCATTTGGTGGTTTTAAAACCGCTGGTCTGGCAAGGCTGCCAGCTGTTAAATACCTGTCATCTGAAGTGTTATGTATTTAGTGAAAGGTTTGTCATTTACGAATATGGATTGTTTAACAAACTAAGAACACGTAAAAATAGTTGAAACTTACTACAAAAATGGTTATTTAAACGTGATCATTCAATCGAACAAAATTTTCTTCAGTGATGAGGCTGAAGTGTTATTTATTTAGCGAAAGGTTTGTCATTTACGAATTTGGATCGTTTAGGAAACGAAGAAGA
>JAHXMU010015310.1:0-20134 GCA_019455685.1 Philornis downsi
AAAAAAAAGTTAACGGTTCTATTCCCGCAAGAAGTTTTGAACGATAAGCGCTGAAAATTGTGCAACAGAACATGTGGCAGATAAGATGTCTTAATCAAATATCGGCGTTTGTAATTCAGAACAAAATAAAATTCTGATAGCATGTTATGGATGGAACTAGAGATGACTTTTGAAATGCTTTCATATTATTTTGTTATACGAATATACATAAATGAATATATATTCTCTCACGAAAGAACCGGTAAATTGTTTCAATAAAACATAAAATAAATATTATTCATTCAAATTTATTATATTGCCTTCAATGCAGACTTCTTCTGAAATAGCAAAAGAACAAATAATTTAATCATTGAACCATTTTTCGCACGCATTTTCTGAATAAGCCTTTAATTCTCTATTAAAAATCTCTTTTATGTTTTCTGTCTAACAAAAACGAGTGCCTCAAAAGGATAATTGGAGTTTTGGATAGAGAAAACAAAAAACAAATAAGTCAGAGCCGTATCAGGCCAATACTTTTGGTTTTTTGAGTTTTTGGACAGATATTTGTTTAGAATTACAGTCTTATTGGATGATACGGTAGTACGTAGTGCAAAATCTATAAGTTTTCTTGCCACAAATCTGATCGTTATTTTTTACAAATTTGATTTCTCTAACGTCGTGTAATGCTCAGATAATTTGTTTTTTTAACCGTTTGACGCTTTAGCAGGAATTTCTAGTGCACAACGCTGTAATAATCAAAGAAAATAATCCATATTACACTGACTTTTAATCGACTTTGATGTGTTTCTTCGGATTCGACACGATTGGATGGAGTCATTAAGACACTTATTGGGTGGTCTATCTATATGTCAAACTCGTATATGCATGTTTTACGCAGGTGGGCCCAAAACTAGACGAATTGACATATCCATATGTGCTAGTAAGTTACAAAAATCAATTTCAGGAAAAGTGGCAGCCTTATAAATCATATGTTTTAAGTTTTAAGGCGCCACGTTGTTCAGTATTTTAATTCGAGTCATCAAAAGTTATTATGGCTGTACGAAAACGGTCCCAAAACTAGGCGATAGATGGTGCCAGCAGTTTGAAAAAGATTATTTTTGGTGAAAAGACCTTATGAAACATATCTATATGTATGTTTTAAGTTTCAAGGCGCTACGTTAATTAGTATTTCTACTTGAGCCATCAAAATTAAACGATCTCAGTAAATTTCTAAACTTGAAAGGAATTGGTCACCATTATGTAATTCAACATTTCCATTTGAAAGGTCTCAGTCCAACCACTATTAAAGCCGAGCTAGATTCTACTCTGGAGGAGTCTGCTCCTTTGTTTACAACTGTTAAATATTGGGTAGCAGAGTTTAAACGAGGCCGTATAAGCTGTCAAGAAGAGCATCGTAATAGTCGAGCAACTGAGTTTTTCACGCCAGACACGGTTACAGAAATCCTTAAAATGGTATTGCATGATGATGAAGTGTATGTATGCTACGTGAGCAGGCTGAAATGATAGGGATTTCAAAAAGTGCTATATATATTGTATATTGACCAAACATTTAGAGCTGTGCGCAAGGCGGCAAGATGGGTGCCGCGCTTGCTTTCAATAGAGCAAAAATAGTGTCGTGAAGATGTTTCAGTAGAGTGTTTGACGATGTTTCATCGTCAACACCGAATTTTTGCGTCGATTTATGACCATGGATGAGACGTCTACCACTTCACACCTGAGACAGAGAACTGTCAAAGCAGTGGGCTGGAATGGGAGAATCGTGTCCAAAAAAGGCGATGACGGTTCCATCTGCAGGCTAGGTCATGCCATCTGTTTTTTGGGATGCGCATGGGATTATTTTTATTGATTATCTTCAGAGAGGAAACACTATCTACGGTTAATATTATGCTAATTTATTGCAGCGTTTAGGTGATGGAATTGTGGAAACACGACCACTTTTGGCGAAAAGGAAAGTGTTGTTTCATCAAGATATAACTGCAGTTCACACATCAATTATTGCGATGGCCAACATGAATGAATTAAAGTTCGAATTACTTCATACGCATTTTCCCCGCCAGATTTAGCTTCCTCGGACAAATTTCTATTCCCAATTTGAGAAAATGGCTCGGTGGTAAAAGATTTGCCAACAAAAAAGAGATGGAGTCTGCGATTTGACAGTTGACAAACCGCAAAAAGCGGTTAACATGTTTGACAGGAGTTTGACAGTTCTTACCATACGCAGGGAATAGAAGCTGGATGAAGTGTATCGAGCTAAAAGGGGATTATGTGGAAAATTAAAGAAAATTTTTCCCAACTTGTTTGTGTCTTCTTTGTTAGATCGGCTAGTTTTGGGAACGCCTTAGTAATTAGGGGAGCGTTCAGTATATATTCCACTGGAAAAACGAGGTACTTCGATATATTTTGCATAAGAAGAGGCTGGCGATGCAAATTACGGTGATGTTATGTAAGATTTTGTATGGTCGGTGCAGTTGTTATTTTCTGTATTCCTTTAACTTTAACATAAATAATTAATCATACAGTCTTGCCATAGTGTGGTAGTTGTAGTGTATTTTAATATTCCTGAAATTAGCCGCAGAGCTTTCTTATTTCTATACACTGATAAATTGCAAGTTGAGGTTTTTTTTTATATTTTTATATTATATTATATTATATATTACATTCTTCTTACTTTTACTTTTGTAACCGAAAGTGTCATAGTTTCAATTCCCTAAAAAAATGCACTCCCTGATTTAGTATGGAAAATAATGTTTGATTTGAACTAAGTTATGCTTTTATAATTTTACCACGTTGGCTTTATTATTGTCGAAATCATTAATACATCTTCATACCTTCACAGGGAAAAATGGAAATATTTATCGTTTGATATGGCCAAAAATTCAATATTCAAATGAAGCGTTTGAAGTGCCAAATATCTTTCGACCCAATGTGTCTCAAATACATTTAAATCGATCGAGCGATATCCGTTTGTCTGCTGTTGGATACCATGAATGGCGTACACCTTTATGGAACTTCACAAAACTTAGCGCAGTGAAATATTTTGTTACATTGTTGTCGAGGATTGTAAACGGGCTATACGAGTATCGGTTCACCCCTTCTGGCACATCTCATACAAATTGATGAGGTATCTTCACGAAAATTGATATTGTGAACTTACAGTGCATTGGAAATGTTTATTTATTTGTGCCAAGGTAGAAGGAAGGTAGAATTGCTTCAAATAACTTTTTTTTATCAGAAATTTTCACAGGTACTCACAATTTTTTTTTTCTTTTTTTTAAATGAAACTTTTCAAATGAATTACAAACAGAAAGTTTCATAAACGCAAACAGAATCAAAAGTGTTTATATTTCGTTTAGGATGTAAAAATTAAAATCAACATTTTGTTTGAATCTTATAAATAAAATAAAATTAAATACAAGTTTTGGTATTCGGTTGTCTGAATCAGCATAAAAGCTCTTTACATTTTTTTTTGGAAACTGAAACAAATCAAAACTATTTTCGAATTTCATTTCGTTTTGGTCGCTGGCAATTTACAGATTTGCGGAAAATCCGTTTTTTTTTTCCTTATAACTCCCAGTGGTAGAATACAGCGGCCTAAGTTTTCCTCCATTGTTTTGATCTATATTTTTTTAAGTAAATCTGAAAAAAATCGATTGGTTATCATACCATTTTCGCCACCTCCTATACAAATAATTGATGTAACACATAAAAAGGGTGTCCCAACAAGAACGCAAGATTTAAATTTGGCGCCATTCGAAGTGCAATTGTTTGACATTTGAACAATTGTTATTGTTTGCTAGTAGAAGGTACGAGTTTAGTAAAAATGGAGCGCTATACGAATGAATAACGCATTCTCATTGTGAAATTGTTTTACCAAAAGGGTGAAAGTTTTGTGGCTACAGTTCGCAAATTGTGATCAATTTGGGGTCAGAATAATGCTCCAAAGAGTCAAAACTGGGTCTATTAGTGATGTAAAGACAACAACGTGCCTTCGACCAGGTGGATCGACCGAAAATGTCACAGCTTCACGTGATGATGTCGCTCAAACTCCTTCCACCTCAATTCGACACCGAGCTCAGCAAATTGGTGTCTCCAAATCCACTATGTAGCGAATTTTTACGAAAAATTTGCATCTCCATGCATACAAAGTTCAATTGACTCAGGAACTGAAGCCAGCTGAACATGGACAGCGAAGGGAGTTCGTTAATTGGGTATTGGAGAGACAACATAAAAATGCTGATTTTGCCGATAAAATCATCTTCAGTGACGAGGCCCATTTCCATCTTGATGGCTTCGTCAACAGGCAGAATTGTCGCATTTGGGGTGAGGAAAATCCTCGAGTGATTCAACAGAAGCAAATGCATCCTCGACGTGTCACTGTGTGGTGTGGATTTTGTGCTGGAGGAATCATTGGACCTTTTTTTTATGAAAATGAGGCATGTCAAGAGCAAACAGTCAATGGTATTCGGTATCGTGAAATGATAACCAGTTTTTTCGTGCCCAGAATTGAAGAAATGAATGTGGAAGGCATGTGGTTTCAACAAGACTGCGCCACATTTCATACAGCCAGAGAAACAATTCAATTGCTGCATCAGTCATTTAAATCTTGAGTTCTTGTTGGGACAGCCTATATAAGTATTCTTAGGTTCGTATCTTCTATTCGATTACAGCAAATTGAAGCAAGTTTGGAACACTTTAAAGATTTGCTAAGGTAGATTTTGAGAATGAAAATGGATCGCTTTGTCACTTCCCTTCTGGCACTTCCTATACAAATCAGCGGATTTTTCGAAATTCAACTCTAAACGGTTGCATCAAATTCTATAAAATTTGTTGCACGTTAAGGGCTTGCTAAGGTAGAATTTTAGAATGAAAATGGACTGCACTGTCACTCCCTTACTGGTAGCTGCCATACAAATTCACCGATTTTCTGAAATTGAATTTTTCCCTTGTAATTCATGATTCGTAAGCTAACTGCAGCAGTTTAAGTATTCGTCCGTTACATTGATAAATTTTGATAAAAATCGACCAAATAACCTTTGGTACTTTCCGTACAAATGATCGATTTAACCAACATATTCTTAACATCATGTTTTTTAATCAATTGCATCGAATCTGGCTAAATTTGGCACACTTCATGTGTTTAACAAACTTAGTTCTGAGAACGAGAATGTATTGTAATACCAAAAATATTTGGGTACCAGGCATACAAATTGACTGAATGAGCGAAATTCAATTTTCCTCCTGTACACGGCAATGCGTAGACAGACTACAGTAACTTATATTTTACTAAATAGGACTTAATGCACTTTTAATTATCTAATATGAGTTCGAATATTCTCCTTGGTTTTTATATTTTATTCAATTGTAGTAAATGTATTAATCCGGACTATTTGCTGAGAAAAACTTAGTGTTTTACCACGCCTTTTCTAGCACTCCACACAATTTTGCAGCAATGAAAAAAGGTGCAGGGTATATGTAAGTCAGTCCACCTGACTGAAATTTCTATACTGGTTTGAAAGTCAACAATGAATTATAAGAGATGCTCCAATCACTACTTTCTTTGTGTTTGGTTGAAAATTTGTGACCAACCGTGGCGCGGCTGTTGTTCGGATGATCACGGGTTCAAACCCAAATAGAGCCACCTACAATTACTTGAACGGTGGTCACCCCGCTGTGTCTGAATACCACTTCGAGTAGTCGGGTAATCGGCAAATTTAGTAGATTCTTCTCGAACTGTGACGTTTGGAATCGTCGTTAAACTGTAGATCCCGTTGAGTAAGTCCAAAAATAGAATGCTTGTAGTCTCACTGAACATGAAAAGCCCTGCTATATTTCATTCATAGGATGCAAGGAAACTTGATGATTAAAAATTTATTTACCTAGCAAAAAAACAGAAATTCATCGGAAATTTTTAAAGTAAAGTGGCGAAAATTTGCCCAATCACCAATGAATTTAACATAGGTTTGATATAGGAGGAAACTAGTTTTTTATAGCGCGTTTCGCATAAGGTTTATTATAGCAATGAAAAAGTACTTAATTTGGGGCAGTTTTTATTCGATTAAAGAAATTTTGTTTTTGGATCAGAGTTTTCCGCTTGAAATTAGACCGTAAAGAATATTTCTAATTAATGTGATTTTGCGGCAGTCGATTCCAAACTAATTAATAGTATTTAATTGTATTATAATTCGGTTTATTCAGCACTACTGAGTCTATTTAGATTCGGAAGAGGCATAAAAGTGCTGCTTTGGAAATGACGTATATGAAGTATACTGCGCTTTTGGAAGTAAGTAAGTAAGTTATATTCCTTAAAACCAACTCAATCTCATGTTTGAAGTTTGCATTCTTTCTCAATGCAATTGTTATATAGGGTGTCCCAAAAAGAACGCAAGATTTAAATGACTGATGCAGCAATTGAATTGTTTCTCTGACTGTATGACATGTGGCGCCGTCTTGTTGAAACCACATGCCTTCCACATTCATTTCTTCAATTCTAGGCACGAAAAAACTGGTTATCATTTCACGATAGCAAACGCCATTGACTGTTTGCGCTTGACATGCCTCATTTTCATAACAAAGGGTCCAATGATTCCTCTAGCCCAAAATCCACACCACACATTGGCACGTTGAGGATGCATTTGCTTCTCGTGAATCGCTCGAGAATTTTCCTCACCCCACATGCGGCAATTCTGCCTATTGACGAAGCCATCAAGATGGAAATGGGTCTCGTCACTGATGATGACTTTATTGGCAAAATCAGCATTTTCATGTTGTCTCTCCAATACCCAATTAACGAACTCCCTTCGCTGTCCATGGTCAGCTGGCTTCAGTTCCTGAGTCACTTGAACTTTGTAGGCATGAAGATGCAAATCTTTCGTCAAAATTCACTGCATAGTGGATTTGGAGACACCAATTTGCTGAGCTCGGTGTCGAATTGAGGTGGATGGAGTTTGAGCGGCATCCTCACGTACAGCTGCGACATTTTCGGTCGATCGACCTGGTCGAAGGCGCGTTGCTGTCTTTACATCACTAACAGACCTAGTTTTGGCCAATTTATCGATTAATCTTTTTACAGTTGACTCTTTTGAAGCATTATTGTGACCCGAAATTGATCGCAATTTGCGAACTGTAGCCCCAAAACTTTCACCATTTTGGTAAAACAATTTCACAATGAGAATGTGTTGTTCATTCGTGTAGCGCTCCATTTTTACTAACCTCGTACCTTCCGCTAGCAAACAATAATAATTGTTCAAATGTCAAACAATGACAATTCGAATGGCGCCAAATTTAAATCCTGTGTTCTTGTTGGTGTAATTTCTTGGTAGTTTTTAGACACGCTTACAGTAATTATTAGCATCACCACACTAACGTCGCCTGAGGTCATCGCCAATAAATTGGCAATGGACAGTGACAAACTATTTGGTTTTTAAGTTGGCACTTAAACTACCCTAAACCAAACACTCGACTTACTCGCAGTTACAATGATGTTTGACTTTCAACGTAAGCATACATACACAAGAATACGATGACATTTAATATCCTTCGAATGTCCTTTTCAACGTACGTATT
Organism: Philornis downsi; assembly: GCA_019455685.1. Lineage (NCBI taxonomy): Eukaryota > Metazoa > Arthropoda > Insecta > Diptera > Muscidae > Philornis > Philornis downsi. The sequence continues at coordinate 7,564 of JAHXMU010015310.1, forward strand.
TAGTTTGGCTATCAATGATGTCCTTTTGTTCTCAGGGGTACTGCATCAATTTCTTAGGTGTGTGTATTTTAAGGAGGTAATCCATGACTTATTTGCACAGACACAAAGCAAATAATGATATGTTGTTTAGTCAATAAATGATATTCCAATTGGTATTGATTTAGATTTGCGTGTCCATATGAAAAACTTTAGTGGTTATAATTGCCAAAATATATGTAAACTATATGAAAAATGAAATGTTATTGGCAAAGAACGAAGTATGTAAAAGAGAATAGCCTTTAGAAAAATGAAGCACACACTAGTTTTAAATAGCTTAGTGCCATTTGGTTTGTAGGACGAATGTGTAAATAAACAACTGATCTCATTGACCGTCAGTACCTTTTATAAATGTTCAATAAATGATAATAATAAGATTGTAAAGCCTAATAGGAAAACTAATGTAATGCACAGTACTTTTTTTTCCTCGGTCCATTCTTTCTTTGAATGGACTTTAAAATTTCGAAGAGTACTAAGTTAAATAAAATTGATTCAAAACGGTTTTGCACGACTTATGAGGAGTGTTCAAAAAATATGGTAAATTTTCATTTTTCTCAAAAAATACTTATTTACTCATCAATTTATATTTTATCTCTTTCAAAGTAGTCCCCTCAGATAGAATACACTGGTGTCAGCGTTGTTTCCAATCGTTGAAGCAGTTCTGATATGTACTTTTTGGTATGTCCTTGAGCTTTCTCAGTGATTCGGTTTTTATGTCCTCAATCGTCACAAAACGCTGTCCTTTCATGGGTCTTTTCAATCTTGGGAACAGGACGCAGGGGGCCAAATCTGGTGAATGCGGTGGCTGAGGCATGATAACGGTATTGTTCTTTGCCAAGTAAACTTTCACATGCAAAGATGAGCGAGCAGGTGCATTATCATGACGCAAAATCCATGAATTCTTTTTCTCACAATTCCGGGCGCTTTTTTCGTATTGCTTTACGCAAGCGACGCATAACTTCAAGGTAATACTCCTTATTTACCGTACGATCTTGTGGTAAGAACTCCTGATGCACTAAGCCTTTACATTTATCGGTATGACCGCAAAGCTTTATTATAACCCCTAATTAGTGTTATCAAATGTTGACATTTTCTTCTAACTTAACTGCTACGAGGGCTGCCCCAAAACAAGCCGACCTAACAAAGAAGACATAAAAAAGGTGGGAAACATTTTCGTTATTTTTCAACATAATCTCCTTTGAGCTCGATACACTTTTTCCAGCGATATTCAATAGCTTCTATATCCTGTTTATAGTAAAAACTGTGAAAGACCTTAAAATAGACATCAGCCGTAGACTCCACCTCTTCATTGTAGGCAAATCTTTTACCATCGAGAGATTTTTTCATTTTGGTGATGATGGAATTCGAACTTTAATTCATTAATTTTCGTCATCGTAGTAGTGGATGTGTGAACTAGAACATTGTTTTGACGAAACAACACTTTCTTTCCGCCAAATGTGTGGCATTTTTTTATAATTTCATCACCTAAACTCTGCAATAAATGAGCATAATATTCGCTGTTGATGGTCTTTCCTTTTTGAAGATAATCAATAAAAAATAATCCCATACGCATCCCAAAAAACAGATGCCATGACCTTGCTTGCAGATGGAATCGTTTTTGCCTTCTCTGGGCATGATTCTCCCATTCTATTTTATTACTTTGGCTGTTCATTTGTCTTTGTCTCAGGTATGAAGTGGTGGAACCACGTCTCATCCGTGGTTATAAATCGACGCAAAAAGTTGGCCTTATCGCGATGAAATATCACCAAACACTGTACTGAAACATCTCCACGACGCTGTTTTTGCTCCACTCAAAGCAAGCGCAGCACCCATCTTGTATACAGCTTTCTCATATTCAAATCTTCGGTCAATATACGATATATATCACTTTTTAAAATACCTATAATATGCATATATATATCTATACCTTCAGCCGACGATCATCCAATATCATTTTGTGGATTCTCTTAACAGAGTTCGGCGTCTGCACATCTCAATTGGTCGACCAATATAGTGTTCGTCTTGGCAGCTCTTACGGCCTTGTATAAACTCTTCCAATATTTTACAGTCGTAAACGCAGACTTCCCCAGAATCTAGAATCTAGCACGGCATTAATATTATTTGAACTGAGACCTTTCAAACGGAAGTACTGAATTACATAGCGGTGACTAATTTTGCCCTTATTTACGAATTCACTGAGATCATTTACGTTAAAACGTGGCGCCTTGAAACTTAAAGCGTACGTTTTATAAGGTTGCCTCTTTTGACCAGAATAATTCTTTTCAAGCTAATTTCAACATTTGTATGTCAGGTCAGCTAGTTTTGGGGCCGTCTTCGTAATTCACATTAGCTGGTACCAAATGGAATTTGCATGTGGATTTATAAATGCGCTACAAAAAGGAAGGACTCATTATGTCTTTAAATTTATCGGTATTGCCTCAAAGCTTTATCATAGTCCCTAATTAGTGTCATCAAATGTTAACATTTCCTACTACGATAATAAACTCATATTAAACGTCCCCGTTCCCTCAGAAAAAATAATGATTTTAAATGCTAATTTGGCCGTTAATGATAACTAAACCAAAATTCATGTTATGTTCGCCCCGATTATTAATCACTCAACCTTTCGTATAAAGCAGTCATTAAACTTCCCTAAACAGTAGAATTTAAAAATTGCTCTGCAGCAACAAAACATTGCCACATCTGGTGGCAAGCCCACGTGTTGTGCTTACAGACAAGAGAGTGTTAAAAAGATGCTTCATATTTCAACGTTAAGTACTTACATATCAAATGTTATTTTAAATTATTTGTTGCAAGTGGCAGTGACAGGGTGGATGTGCGAGTGTATGCCTTGGCATCGTCAAAAAAACATGCGTGTACACTCGTATATAGGTATATATGTGTGTGTGCGTGTGCTCGTGTTGTAGCAAAGTAAATATGACTTTAATTTTCCAAAAGAATTTCCACTTAACAGCATTTTCACATCCTTAGTTTGCAAAGGCACATGTGCAGGGCTATACATATACATGTTTCCTCAAGTTATCGTATTTGACATCCACCCACGTTCACACAAATATGTATAGGTGCAGGGTGTTACGATAGTGTTGATTAATATTATAATAATACTTTGAGTTATTTATCTGTGTATAGCATTTTTAGATCAAATGACAGCTTTTCCAAATTAAATAAAACAACCACTTTTGAATGAAACTAAATTATCCAAATAAAATCCAAACTAAATTACATATTTTATAAATCAAATGAAATCTTTTAAAACAAATAAAAGCAAGATTGGAAAAAGAAAGTCAAGAGTGAAGCATGATACAGGGTTATCCATTTTCAAAACCACCCGTCTGTCAATGCTGTCAGCTGTTAAATACCTGTCATCTGAAGTGTTATTAATTTGGTGAAAGGTTTGCAATTTACGAATATGGATCGTTTAACAACCGAAGAATGCGCAAAAATTGTAAAAAATCACTACAAAAGTGGTGATCCAAACACGGGCATTTTTCGTGCATTACGGGGTGATTACGTTTCTCATAATCGACCTAATATGCGAGGAGTTGACAAGATTACAAACAAATTTGCAGAGAATGGAAGTGTTACAGATGTGGTCACCCCAGTGCGTCATAGCAATGTATGCACTGCTGGTAATATCGCTTCAGCTAATGGAAGTGTGGCGGATAATCCGAATTTGCCGATTCCACAGCGTTCTCAGCAATTGGGCCTATCTTACGGCTCATTACGGCGTATTTTGCATTTGGGTTTGCACCTCTATTCATATAGAGTCCAACTAACGCAACAATCAAAGCCGGCTGACGCCGTAGTTATGTTGATTGGGTGCTACAGCAACCGTCTTTCAATGCCGGCTTTTCGAACAAAATATACAGCAACCGCCTTTCAATGCCGGCTTTTCGAACAAAATATTCTTCAGCGATGAAGTTCATTTTTCAGCTCGAAGAACTCAGAAGTGATTGCGAAAAAATCATTACATCCGGAAAAAGTAACTGTTTGGTGCGCATTATGGGCCGTATTTTGCCGACAATGACGCTGGAAGAACCGTTACCAATTCAGTCAATTCAGAGCGCTATGGCTGTGTGATAACCGACTTTTTTTTGGCCTGCAATTGAAGATTATGAACTAGACGATATGTGGTTTTAACAAAACGTTGCTACGAGCCACACAACATGACCGATTTTGGGTTTGTTACATGAGAAGTTTTCAGAAAGCATAATTTCACGTTTCGACGCTGTCAATTGGCCACCAAGATCATGCGATTTGATGGCGTTAGACTTTGTTTGTTGGACTACGTCAACCCGTGTTTACGCGGATAACTCCTAAATGTTGGAACATTTAAAAAACAGCCGGAATGTGGGAAAAAGTTGTCGAAATATAACTCCAAAAGATGAACTGCTAAAACCAATCTAGAGGCGGTCATTTAAATGACATTGTATTCCGTATATACTCGCAAGGTCCAAGTATTATAATGGATTAAAAAATTTCTGTTTTTGTGTGAAAACAGGAAATGGATAACCCTAATTTATTTAATAACGTTTAAACTACGCTTACATTTAATAATTGCCACTGAACACCAAAATTAGCAACTAATTCATAGTTAGTATATGCATAATATTGAATTATAGATATGAACAAATTGAATTAATTACAAACTAATTATTTAAATCTAAATATTAAGTTAAATTCTACTACTAAGCGCAACTAAATGAAATTAAACATCAAGGCATAATTTCGACATAGCACTATTGTGAATTTACCTTTTTCAATAATACCCAGAACCGAAACGAAATATCATGAACGTGCTAAGAAGCCAAGATAGCAGAAGTTTTTTGGCACATTTAAATTAAGAAAAATTCCTTTTTCTTTTGTGGTCCGACAAAGATAAGCACGAGCTGCCCAAATAACTTATAAAGGGTGGCGCATAAGTAACGTTAAGATTTATGCAATGTATAACTTTTTTCTTTCTGCTTTTGTTTAACGTTGACATTTATTAAAATTTAGAATATCATTTGAAAATATGTTCACTTTATCTTTTAAAAATAATATCTTTCAAATGGTGCCTAATATTTGCTTATACAGGGTGGCCCAGAATGAACGAAGTGATTCACACCACTCCGTTAACTTATAACTTTTGTATTATAATTTTTTTTTCTTTTCGTTTTAGTATTTTGTAAAGAAGACTTGGAGAATTTATAATGGAGCAATACACAACTAAACAACGTGTCTTGTTGCAAATTTTCGAGAACAAGGAGCAGTAAGGAACCTTCCTGGTGCTGGCGGACGACGAACGGTGCACACGGATGACAATATTCAAGTAGTGCAGTAAAGTATTCAGGAGGATCCACAAACATCAACCAGGAGACGTTCGACACAACTTGGCATCTCAAGAGGGTCGCTGCAGCGAATTTTGCATAGCATAAGAATGTTTCCATACAAAATTCAAATTGTCCAAGAATTGAAACCGACAGATTACCAGCAACGACTTGACTATGCATATATGTCTTTTACGCGACATATTTGGTGAAAAAATAATTTCGCGTACAAGCAATTTTAATTGGCCTCCGCGTTCCCCGGATTTAACCGCTCCAGACTTTTTCCTTTGGGGTTATTTAAAAGGGAACGTTTATGTTAATAAGCCCAGGACTATTGACGAATTAAAATCCAATATTCGAGACGAAATTAATAACATAACACCGGAAATATTGCGAAAGGTCATGGAAAATGTGTTGGAAGGAGCACATTTGTGCGAAGCGGAAAATGGCCACCACTTTCATTTTTAATAACTAATCTAAAAATATTTCCCATAAATTTACTGTATTAAAAAAAAAAATTAAAAAAATATGTCTTAAATAAAAAGTTATAAGCAATTCACACCACTTCGGTCATTTTGGGCCACCCTGTACCTGACGTGCTCTTTCCAAAGAATTATCCATAACTTTTTTTATAATTTCAGGTCCCAACGCCCCCACTTCTTCTCGGATATTGGCCTTAAATTGATGATTTTTGGCTTATTGGCACATACCTTACCCTTTACGTAGCCCCAAATAAAAAAATCGGGAACCGTTAAATCAGACGAACGTGGTGGCCACCTAAAATCAGAAAAACGTGATATTATTCGAATGCCAAAAATTTCGACTGCCATAGTTAGACGAGCTGTATGAGCTGTGGCTCCATCTTATTGGAACTACAAATCTAGATTATTCTGCACCTCTGGCCTTAAAAAGTTTTCAATCATTTCCCGATACTGCATGCCATTCACATTAATCGGAATCCCTTCGTCGTTTTCGAAAAGTGGGTGCATTTGATCTTCAACAATTATTCTTGGATTTTTGGTGCCTCATATTCTGCACTTTTGTTTATTCACGTGGCCATTTAGGTGAAAATGAGCCTCATCGCCCATAATGAGTTTGTGAATAAACTCATTGTTTTCAAGGCACAATTCTTGAAAACGGCGACTGTATTGAATGCATTCTTGTGCATCATTTGGTTTTAGCTCGTGAACCAATTGCATCTTATATGGGAAAAGATTTAACAAATGTAAAATTCTTTGCAAAGACCGCGTAGACATCTCTAACTCCGGAGAACGTCGCCTGGTGGAAGTTTCGGGGTTTTCCTCAATACTTGCTTGCACTCGAGCAATGGCCACTTCATTTCGAACTGCATGAAGTCTTCCAGCACGCGGAAGATCACAGACAGCCCCTTGTTGCCCACAACGCTGAACCAATCAGTAAATTGTTGGAGCGCTAGGAGCATTTCGAACCTGAAAGAAATTTCAATATGATCTAAATAATTGAATGATGACTTTCAAAGTAAAATTGAACAACTTTGGGTCTTTGTTCTGTGCTGAAACTTTCCATCATAAATTTCTCAAGCGTTATTTAGTTAATACTGTAAAGAGACGAAAAAAATACTTAAACAAAAAATATATTCACTGATCAAAACTTAACGTTACTCATGCGCCACCCTATATATATTCAGTTCGTAACTTACTTCAAATTGTCTACTTAGTTTTTTCCGTAATCTACAGTTCTCTTTTGTTATAATTTCTTGACATATCTCGAGAAATCATATTCATATATACTGTGATTTAGCTGCTTCTATTCTCTATTTTCCGTAATAACCAAATCTCAAGCCCTACTTTACACACATGCATAAATTTCAGGGCTCAAAGCCGAAATCTCCCACTTCTTACATCCCAAATTCACTGTCTTGCAGTTTACAGAGACTAAAAAATTAAAAAAAAGTATCACATTTCGATAACTACCCAACAAAAAAATTGGAAGCTTTCAAAAAAGGATACGATTTTTATTAGTCACAATCTGTCAAAATTTGCCGATTTTATATTATCAGCAGGAGTGTTTTCAGATTGCTGCCAATAATTTGATTATATATATTGTGTCAAATCTACATTTTGAAAAATATTGGCTAGAAGTCATGAAATATTTTCTTTCTTTTTCTTCCCCTTTGCAAACTTTCTAGTAATAAACAACATGAATCTTTAATACAACGCTAGTAACTTGAAATATTGAAACCCAATACATAGATATTCAGTTTTTTTTAAATTTGTTATAATTTAATATATTACATTAACCAATCGCTAAACTTTTACGCTCAATCTGCTTTTAAAATGTTGTTTCTTTTCTATACAGTAAATGTATAATAAATTTAAAAAAATAAACTAATTTTGGGAAATGCATCCGAAAATTTTATTCCATAACTACATAACTGTATTACATAAATAGTACTGAATGGTTGTCAAATTGCACATACAGGGTTGCGCACCAATTGTGCTTCAATAAGAAATTCAAATAAGTTTTTCTTTAATCAATATATTTCATTTATTTTTCATTTTATTGTCTAGAAAATTCGATTTTATTTTATATAACTATTTGGTTTAGAAGATGATAGACCGTAACAGACCTCCACGTTCATTCACCCGATTACATAATTATTCATTGTGCCCAGAAGGGCTGAAGTCGACATCGTCTTAGTTGTAAAAGGGTGTCCCAACAAGAACGCAAGATTTAAATTTGGCGCCATTCAAAGTGTTACTGTTTGACATGTAACCAGCTTTTCGTACCCAGAATTGAAGAAATGAATGTGGAGGGCATGTGGTTTCAACAAGACGGCGCCACATGTCATACAGCCAGAGAAACAATTCAATTGCTGCATCAGTCATTTCCCGGCCGTGTTATTTCGCGTTTTGGAGACCAGAATTGGCCGCATAGATCGTGCCATTTCACACCATGAGACTTTTTTCTTTGGGGTTTTTTGAAGTCGATGGTTTACGCAAATAAACCGACGACGGCAGAAGCCTTAGAAGGGGAAATTGGACGCTGTATAAATGAAATACCGCAGCATTTATGCAAAACGGTCATTGCAAATTTCATTAAAAGATCGCGTGTGTGCCACCAAAGCCGCGGCGGTCATCTGCCCGATGTGTTGTTCCATACATAACCTCATTCTGTCTACTTTACGATATAGTAAAGTTTCACGATTTTTTTTTTAAATATTTGTGTTTTATTTAAAATTTAAATGTTGGTTTCTTGTTGGGAAATCTATTTTAATGGACTGCTTCAAATCAGTCAAATTCCTTGGTTTCGTTTTGTACACTTCTTGCTTCACATAACCTAATAAAAAAAAGTCAGGTCAGGTGACATTGGTGCCAGCGGACAGTGGAGTTTCTGTATATTAAGTTATTTGGGAATTTTCAAGCTTCACCATAACTGGTCTGTCAGTGTGTGCAGTTGCTCCATCTTGCTGGAACCAAATGTTGTTGAAACGGACTCGTCTTCGATGCAGTTCTGGCTATAGAAAAAATGCTTCAACATCTTTAAATAACGGTCCCCATTGACAGTTGACAGTATCACGATTCGTGCGCCGCCCTGTACTTGTCCCCTATGAAAAGCCAACGTTAAAATCATAAGAGTTCACTTAAACAGGGGCACCTACTGTACCAGTAGTTGTGCCGATTGGTATGAACAATTTTTGCTCGCTGGAATATTTTGTTTTTAAGAAAAACTAAAATAGTTTTTTTTTTTTTTTAAGAAAAAATTTGTATGCCTTAATAAAATAAAACTCACGAAGGTTTATGAACAAAAGAACATCAATTTGTTCTAAAATCTTACGTTTGCATGATATTCGTTTGTCTTTCATTTAAATCTATATGGATGTAGTTGAAAATTTGGCGTTCAGAAAAATTATGTGATAGTTAAATTTGATATTTTTAAATGTAATATTAATTTATTTATTTTCTATGTGCTGCTCATAGCATTTTAAATGAAAAAGTAAATATTGAGCCACATTCGGCCCAATCTTTTCTTCTGAGTTGCTGAAAGTCTAACTGTCTAAGACAACATTCGATTACGAATGTCGAGGTAAAAATTTTAGGAAAAATCCACTAATGCAAAGGATAACCTGGACAATCTGCTTCTTATATATGTAGATTCGAGCATTGCCTATGATCATAAAATAATGTACTAAGTAAGAAACCATTTTCTGCATTAGCTCTTTCACGATTCCAAACGACTTTGCGTGAAATTTATAGCTTCCGGGGTATTGAATCATTGCTTACATGGCGGTCGAATTTAACTATTTCCATTAACTTACCAACAGTTTTAGACTATAGGCTATCCAAAGCGTAGATATCAAATGTACAGGAACAAAATCGTCGAATTCAAGATTAGGCTTTGGCCAGCGCCATGAACTAAACACTATTCACATTTTCAGCTGCGTGTCTTGCGTTTTCTGATTTGTCAAAAACAAATTGAAAAATTTGCTATATTTTTTCTTTGCCGTTGTCCGTTTTTTGACGTATCAGGACCTTTGTCGAAGAAAAATTTTAAAATATGCAGTATTTTCTCTTTGCTGATAGCCATTTTTGACGCTCTCTCAAAAAATACTGAGTTAAGGAATCACAAAGCTGTCTGAGTAGTTCCTTGAGTTGTTGCTTTTCTAAGACCATCTACTGTAATCCGATCGTGGCGCAATAGAACGTGCATATTTAAAAAATAGATTAAAAAATAAATACAAAAGGTGTGGTTAAAATAAATCTAATGCATTGCAGAGTAATAAATGGAGTTTATTTTTTAAAAATAACATCATCTAAATGGTGACCCTCTCTACGACGGCATTCCTCTAACCGCAAACGAAAATTATTGACAACTTTCTTCAGTAATACTGGTGTAATGGCTGCCATTTCACCACGGATATTCTCCTTGAGCTGAACGATGTTTCTTGAATTATTACTGTAGACTTTGTGCTTGAGGTATCCCCACAAAAAAAAAAGTCAAGAGGCGTCAAGTCTGGACTGCGTGGGGGCCATGGGATATCACCTCTTTTCGAAATCAGTCTGCCAGGAAACATCTGCTTCACCACCGACATGGAGTCATTTGATGTGTGGCAGGTAGCTCCATCTTGTTGGAACTAAGTTCTGGAATTCACTATTCTTGAACTTTCAATTTTTGGAGCCAAAAATCCGTCCAACATCTCAACATAGCGTTCCGTATTAACCGTGACGTTTTGGTCCCGCGCATTTTCGAAGAAACAAGGACCAATTATTCCTCTGCCAGAGATTGCTGCTCATACTGTCAATTTTGACGGTTTACGAACCCTTTCATAAGGAAATGAGCCTCGTCAGAGAAAAGGATATTGTCAAAATTGGAAAATCGATTAAGCACTTCATTAGCAAATGCGAGCCTTGCTGTGAAGTCAGACTCTTTCAATTCTTGTGTTAATTGCAGCTTATATGGATGCAGTTTAAGATCCGAAGTTAAAATTCGTTGCAAACTTCGTAGCGATAATTGTAAGACAGACGATCTCTTGCGAGTCGACATTTGTGGATTTCCTCGTACTGACTCCATAACTCTCTCAACATTGTCTTCGGTCCTAGATGTTCTTGGGCGACCATTTGCTTGTGGTTTAAATGTTGAACCGGTCTCTTCAAAACGCTTTACCCATATTTTAATTAAATTAGAACTCGGAGCTTCACTAATTCGCCGTAGTCCATATTTAGCACAATATAGTCGCCTAGTAGCAATATATGAACGAGAGTTCTCGTAAAATGCGCTCACGCAAAATGCGCGACATTTCCCGTCGAAGTGATTCACAGCGACTAAAACTCCATGAGCCCGCCAACTCAATGATGTAGACGCCCCCCGCCCGCGCTTTTTCTACCCCGCAAAAAAAGATGACGCAATATGCACGTTCTATTGCGCCGCCCTGTATAACACGAGGTTCAGCTTACTAAACCATCTATTTGAAAAATAATGGTTTTCTGTTCACTGTACGTTATATTTGTTGGGCATGGAGAACAAACAGGCCGAATAAGAATGTTTTGGAGCCGCTTCGATCGACAGATAAGAAGTGTTAAAGCTGTTTATCTAAATGTAGGCAAAAGTGGAGCGACTATAATATTTAATATTTTGAAAAATGCCACGAAATTCATTTTCCATAATATGACTTTTATTTTTTCCTGTTCCTAGCAAAACCACTCAACTACGGTTTGGTTTTTACTACAACTAACGTCCTTCTCTCTATACCCTTCGCATTCATATATTCCATTCATATGCTATAATATAATGCTCTGCGGGTTGATAAAGTTGCAGCAACAGTTGCTGCTACTTTATTGAAGCGTGTTGAAAAATCATTTGTGTTAAGTGCCTTAAATGCTTGTGCTTGATGGCAGCACAGGACGTTATAGCAAGTTCACGATTAGAGTAAAATTGGAGAACATATGACTACATATAGTACAGTAAGATCGTGTAATATGTAATTGAGGCGATGGCAATATTCATTTAAGTATGGAAATCGAAAGCATTTGGGCTATTATTTCTTAGCCAAACCAATGAAAAACATTAAAAATCTTCAATCTTTTTGAATTTTCGGTGATTTGTTGCCCTAGAATAAATCTAAATCATTACCGGATATAAATATCAAACTGTTTTTCCAAGCTTATAATGGCACATCAATCAGCATAATATTTTCACTCAGCGATTTGAAATGGAATTTTTAGTAATTCGGTTAAGACTGTTTTTAAACTGCTGCCAATTTTTCTAAGTTGACTCTGGGTTTTGTGACATTTCGTTTAAAACTTCGAAAACAGCTCTTTTTCACACACATTGGAAAGTTATATTTGGCAACAATAGTTTTGGAATGCAAAGACCGACCGATTCATCGCCCAGACCAAACGACTTAACCTCGAATCACGAACATTTGTGTACACATGCCGCCTTACAGAGTACTTTTAGGTATAAAAACGGGTTAAAAAGACACAAATCTGGTATCAATGCAAAACTCAAACGACTGTAGCTATAATCACGAATCATCCCTATTTATACTCCCCATCTAGGATAAGTGTAGGATAAGAGAAAACTTTTGTAAATTCGTACTTTTAAGGGTAAAAACATGATAAGAAAAAGGAAGACAAAAACAAAAACAAAATTTTGGTACCATTGACTTAGCTAAAATTATGAAAATTTATGTCTGTATTATTCTTACGGAATAGGTAACCATTACG
>JAHXMU010015311.1:0-25859 GCA_019455685.1 Philornis downsi
CTGCAGAAGGAATGGGAGAAGTGAAAGTTGAAGTTGACAATTGCAAATTAGTTCTACGAAAAGTTTTGTTTGCACCGAAAATGAACGGAAATTTTATGTCTGTGGACAGATTATGTGAAAACGGCTATAAAGTGACATTTGATGATAACTATGCACGAATAATGGACAAGGACAATATCGTTATGTTTAAAGCAACCAGGAAACATAACTTATTTTTGATTGAGAGCAAATATGTCCAGCGTTTAAGTGCCGTAAATGGAAATACAATTAAGTGGCACGAACGTTACGGTCACTTGAATTATCGTAGTTTGGAAGAATTAGCGAATAAGAATATGGTTATTGGAATGGAAAATGTAAAATTTTCAAAGGACAATCCGTGTAAAGTATGTATGAAGGCGAAAATTCAAGTGAAGCCATTCAAGACCAGTGAAACGCGTTCGGAAAACATTCTTGATAAAATTCAAACAGATGTGTGCGGTCCATTTAACACGAAATCACTCGGCGGTGCCCAATATTTTTGTGTATTTCCTAAAACGTAAAGATGAAGTTTTCGATAAATTTAAAATTTTTAAGGAAATAATAGAACGACAAACATCCAGAAAATTAAAAGTTTTAAGAAGCGATAACGGTGGCGAATTTGTAAATACTCAATTTAATGATTATTTGGAGGAAAACGGTATTATACGGGAATTGACAGTACCACACACATCTCAACAAAACGGTGTTGCCGAACGAGCTAATCGGACAATTATGGAAGTGTCACGAGCTATGCTACTTCAATCCGGATTGGGTGGATCGTTGTGGGCTGAAGCTGTCGCCACAGCTGTTTATATACGGAACAGGTCACCTGCGAACATTATTGGAGAATGTACGCCTTTTGAAATATTTACTGGCAAGAAACCATCAGTGGCACATTTTAAAATCTTCGGATCAACTGCAATTGGGTTGGATAAAACGGCGGGAATGAAGCTCCAACCTAAGGGAATCGAATTCAAAATGGTAGGATACTCTTTAACATCTAAGGCCTATCGACTACAGTGGCGAGCACATGTGGATACATAATTGTCAAATACAACTTAAAACACTGTAAAATCCATAAAAATTAGCCGAATGCTACCATTTTTTTTTCTTATTTATGATTTTTATTTGTATAAAAACAAAAAACAAAACAAATTTCTTCAGTATAAAAGCATAAGTTCTAATATTAACGCAACATAATAAAAAAAGTCAAGGTATCCACTTTTGCACGTTTTAAAAATATCTTCTTTGGGTATGATTTTTTAGTATTTGGTCCAGAGTCTAGGATATGTTTTTCTACTCTGGTAACACTGGAAAGTGAAAGAAAGCAAGTGGATTATTTACCATTATTTGAGCTGTGTATTATTTGAGTTGTGCGATCAAAAAACAAATAATTTTTGTCAAAGTCACGCGGTTGTTGATTTTTTGCCGAAAAAAAAAACAGATCGTGAAAAATGAAAAAAATATCATTTGCAACGGAAAATCAAATTGTCGAAATGACAAAAAATAATGAGTCAGCCCGGCAAATTGCAAGAACATTAGGAATTTGCCACCGGACAGTGCTTCAAGTGCGAAAGAGACGCGTCCCAGCTTACTCACGGAGAGAGATGCTCGAGCCATGGAACGTTTATTGACTAATAAACAGGCGAAAACACCAAAGCAGGCAGCAGCCGCCATGAACAAACCTGTAAGTGAGTGGACAGCACGAAGAGCCCTACAAAAAATTCGCCTAACATCGGCTATTAAGCAAAAGAAACCTGCACTATCCGATAAAAATGTGGAGGCTCGTCTTAAGTTTAGCAAGAGGCACGAAAATTGGAGCGCGGATGACTGGAAGAGAGTAATATGGTCTGATGAGACAAAAATTAATCGATATCAATCGGATGGCACCGTCCATATGAGACTTTGAAAAAACACCAGGTCAAAGAAACCATGAAGCATGGAGGGGTAGCTTGATGATTTGGGCCTCATTCACATGGTGGCACCTCGGATCATTGGTAAAAATCGATGGTATAATGAGAAAAGAACATTATCTACGTATTTTAGAGACAAATTTACCCGATTTTGTAGACCACAGTGCCTATCCGGAGGAGGAAGTTATATTTCAACAGGATGGAGACCCGAAACATACGGCTAAGATGGTCAAAGATTGGCTTTCAAAGCAAAAGTTTCAAACCATGCAATGGCCAGCTCAAAGCCTCGATCTAAACCCGATCGAAAATGTGTGGGCTTTGTTAAAGAAAAGGCTGGCCCTATACGATAGGGCCAGCACAGGGCTGTAGTCAACAACTCGGTTTAAATTATACGGAAACATTCTCTCCAGTCATCAGATATGAAACAATTCGTATGATGTTTGCCTTTGCGGCGGAAATGAAGATGTACCTAAATCAAATGGATGTTTGTAAAGCATACCTTAATATTGAATTAACCGAAGAGATACAGGGTGGGCCATAAGGGTGTAGGTGGTTTAAATCTTCAATTTCTCGGTAACGCGCGGCGCGGGGTGGCGGGGGGATATGTTGTTCGCTGCGCCGCTTCCTGGAAATTTAGTCGCCATGGAGCCGTACACGGGAGTGCAGCGTGCATTTGGTGTCCGAGCATATTACGAAAACAATAAATCAGTGATTACTGCACGACGTTTGTATCGGCATGAACACGGTTTACACGATTTAAGTGAAGTTCCAAGCGCCAATGTGATACGAAAATGGATCAGAATGTTCGAAACAACCGGCTCAACAGTACCAATTACGGTTCGTGGTCGCCCAGTTTCTGCAAGATCAGCCGACATTGTGGAGCGTGTTCGTGTTTCAGTTCAGCGAAATCCGCAACAGTCAACACGTAAGAGAAGTCAGTCTTTGGATGTCAAAAGAACAACTTTACAACGAATTTTGAAACGTGATTTGCATTTGAAGGCTTATAAGATTCAGATAGTCCAAGAATTAAAACCCGATGGTGCCAATAACCGACTTAACTTTGTCAAGTTTTCCTGGAAAACTCATTTCGAAAGGGGGGGATATTGAATGGCCCCCACGTAGCCCCGATCTCTCTCCATGCGATTATTTTCTATGGGGCTACCTCAAATCGGTAGTCTACGAGAATAATCCGACCAATTTAGAGCAGTTGAAAAGGAACATTATTCAGGAAAGTAACAAAATACCGAGAACAACTTTTCAACGAGTTTTCCAAAATTTGCGACTTCGGTTCCAAGAGTGTCAAGCAGCCGAGGGAAGCCATTTGGACAACATTATTTTTAAGTCTTAAAAATTCCCATGCTTCTACTTTTTAAAAATACAAATATATTTTTTTTATGTTTCGTAGTTTTTTTTTAATTGAATATTTAAACCGCCAACACCCTTATGGCCCACCCGTTATAAATGAACCATGTTTATACCAAATGTCATATAAGGATAAAGTATGTTTGGTAGCAGTCTATGTTGATGATTTGATTATTGGATGCCAAGACAAAGAAATATTGATGCAGATTAAGGGACACATTTCCGAAAAATTTGAATGCGTTCATAAAGGTTCAATCAACTTATTCTTAGGCATGCAAGTGGAGAGGGATGGCGAACTTGGTGCTATAACTTTATGCCAATCGCAGTATATTGAAAATTTGTTAAAGAAGCACAACATGCAAAATTGTCGTTCTGCATCAACACCTTTAGATGCAGGTTTTCAAATCACTTGTAATAATGGCGAATGTGTGAGTGTAGATCCTATCGAATATCAGTCATCCATTGGTGCTCTAATGCATTTGGCAAACTGTACGCGATCAGACATTCTACATTCGGTTGCAAAACTAGCCCAACGCAATAAGAAACCCCACAGGGAACACGAAACTGGGATTAAGCATGTTTTGCGATATTTGGCGACAACGATTGACTTGAAGTTTAGAAATATACTGGTAAAATGGTAGAGGGATATGCTGATGCAGATTGGGGCATTAATACTCTGGATCGCAAGTCCTACTCTGGTTATTCGTTCTTCCTTGGGGGGCACTGCTTTTTCGTGGTCTTCGAAGAAACAAATTGTGTGGCCCTCAGTACAGCAGAAGCTGAATATATTGCTACGGCGACGGCTGCAAAGGAAGCGGCGTATTTGAGAAGCTTACTTGGTGAACTTGGATTACATGATCAACAACAACCCATAGTAATGTATGGCGATAATTTAAGCGCACAAGAACTGGCGAAAAATCCTATATACCATGCACGTAGTAAACATATAGACATCAGATACCGTTACGTTAGAGAGTTAGTTCGGAATAAGACAATTGAAATGAAATATTTACCTACTAACGATGTGGTAGCTGATATCTTGACCAAAAATTTGTCTAAATTAAAACATGAAAAATTTGTGAAAGATTTGGGTTTAATGTGGGAAAATTACTGTTCAGAGAAATGATCGCATTGAGGAGGAGTGTTGAATATGATTTGAATTAACTAAAGGTAACCGGTATTGAGCAATGTGACCATTTTTACTGAAATATGCAACCATGCATTCTGCAGGGATTCTCTATTCTACTTTTTGTACAATATTCAAATATTTTTTTATTCTTTAATAAACGTTCTTATAAGAAACATCGTGTGTTCGTGTTTTACGTTTTTTGATATGTACCAAAACGGGATCTTCGGCTCCGGCAAAAGATATACCACAAGTTATATGTGGTATAAGAACCTTACTTTTTTCCAATAATATTTAAGGTGTTTGAATACTTTTTCTGATGAATTCTTTCTTTAATTTTATTTGTTTAGCTTGAAAATTAATTACAACGTAATTTACTTTCTATTCTATAACACCGTTTGATTAAGGCGTATGCGGCACTCTCATTTTTCAGTTTTAATACCATATTTACATTTGCACATTGGCTGCCGCTTTTACATCTCGAAACTTTTTTTTCGTAAATAATAACAAGTATTGAACGTCGTCGAGTGAATGTATCGTAAACGTCTGCGTACATTTTATCAAGAATGTTTTTCAAACGCCTCACTGCTCTTACATAGTTTTACATGTAATTTGATTGTCATATATATAATTCTTTACATTCATTATCTTTTGTAAATAAAAAAAAATCTAATTTTCAATTGAATAATCGAACGTAGCGTTTTGCCACCTAATCGCATTTATATTTACTGCACATAATTACTGTTTATATTTTCATACCATAAGGCATTATTGAGGCATGCCGGCAATAAATATTGCTTGTACGCTAACAACGATATACACATAGTCTGAACTTGAGTATATTAGCAACGAATTTTTTTTTTAAGTGGATTTACATTTTTTATGCTTGCAGAGGTAGATTGTTATATTCAAAATTACCCAGATATTCTATACGCTGTTTAGTGGTCTCTAATCTGCTCCGCAGAATTCTCAAGTTATTATGTTGTCTTTTATGAAAATTAGTTTGTTTCTTTAGTTTTAAAAATTAAATCAAAAATAGTTTTACTTTTGAATGATCATGTAAGACTGCCAAATAATTCAAATGACTCAGCGAAAGTTACTGTTACTGAAAACAAGTAGCTTATTCAAAACGTATTTTAATTTACATAAAATGACAAAATCAGAAGCAATTTTATTCCTTACATTCGAAATAGGATTTTCTTAAATTAAATTATTTTATGATGCCACAGCCAGCTACACCACTTCGGGAACTTTACTGATTGCCATACCTTCGACGAAGTTGTTAAAATTGTTTTCCGTTCCTTGCAAAAGTGGTCTAAATTGGACAAATTTGTTTGTTTGTTTATTTAACAATATTGCAATTTAATGCCTCTTGGCCAATACTAATTAAATTACAAAATACGTAAAGTAAATGCTATTCCAAATAAAAGTTGAAAATTTAGGAAACAAAAAACAAAATATAGCTTAGAATATAACATAAAATTAACTAGTAGTAATATAAGAAGTAGTCGAGATGACTGAAAATAAAAATAATGAAAAAAGCAAAAATAAATATTGAATGATAAGGGCCAGTCCAAATTTCAAAACTTTTGTAGTTAAAGCATTCCAATTAATTTACAATCTTACAGTTCAAAACTATTAAGCAAATCACGATATGCATAAAATAAAATAAATCCTACTCCAAAATAAATTTAAAAATTTATTATATATAAAAGAAAAATTTATATAATTTCATATTTACCTATGTAAGAGCAGGCTGAATATGACAGACAAGTCTACTGCGAAAAATATCACGACGCATTTGAAATTCTAAGCTCATTTGACAATGCAATACAGCTACATCTGTAGCAGAAGTAATATTTTAATTCCTTGCAGTAATTTCATAATACGATAGCTTTAAAAAAGTCTAAAAACAAACCTGCAACACCATGAAAACCACTAGCCAAACCACTACAAATGAAATTAACCATATTAAATCCAAGTTACTGGCATTTTATATATATAAATTCATATTGATTAAAGTAATTCAACAACTTCAGATGCAGTATTTTCATTTCATTTCATTTATTCATACATCGTGATGCAGGAAAGCCAAAAAGGCCAATTATATAACATTACAAATAAAATACAAAATTCTTTAATACAATATTATATATTCAAAAAAATAATAAAATTAAGTCAAAAACGATATAAATTCAAATATTAATAGCAAAGTTTATATTATGGTTCCCCAACCAAATAAAGTTGTAAAGCAAATAAAAAAGAAAAACCAAGTGCCGATAATGGGTTTATAATGTAAAATAGGCTACTTAATGCAAATCTACATATAATATATTTGTGTTGGAAAACTTGATTTGTATTAGAAAAATTTTATAGACGCAGAGGGAACCGATAAATGTTTTTAAGAATATAGAAGAACCTGATATAAGAGGAATTACAAGTTGTGGATTTCTAGTTGATCTAGTGAACCTAAATCTGCTTCGCAGTAAAGGTGATGAACCAGATAATCAATATATGAAATAATTTAATGATTCAGAATTCGACATAATTCTTAAAGAGAACACGTAAAAACGTATAGCATATGGTGATATATGATCATAGCGCCTCAAACGATACACATACGAGTATCTTACTACCGTATTAAAAATTCAGTAAAAGTAAAAAATTTAGGCAATCAGTAGGTTTGGAGGCAGGAAAATTAGAATTTTTATTATTTATTGTTTTTTTTTATATTTTTAATTTTTACTTTTTTATTGATAATTTTTATGCTAATAATATATTAATAATTTCACAGAGTAGTTTTTTCCCCAACTAGTGTTATACTGTAACTTGGTTTAGATTTGGCTTTTACACTTAAAAATTACAATTGGTACAATAAAATGAAATAAAAACGAATAGAATTCCCGGGAAGTGCTCAATTTCTGTGAATAAAATTTAAAAATGTTCAAACAAAAAGAAAAAAAAAGAAGTGCCTCTAGAAAATTGTTGTTGAAAATTGACTTACAATAGCAAGAGTGAATTGAAAAGTGATTTTTTTTATAGAGAATTCTGGAAAAGTTTAACAAATATAAACTTAAAAAGCTAATATGTATCTAAAACTGAACTTAAAAACTATGTAAAGCTAAAAACTGTCCAAAACTAAAGTTAACGTAGCCGTTATTTTGGTAGTCGTAAAATATCCGAAAACTAGGAGACCTCTGTGGACCTTCGGCGCAGGAACGTGAAAGACTGTGAAACAACAGCAATAGACAACATCAACCAGCCATCAACAACTCAATCTGTCAGCGTAGTATCAGAAAGCTTGGTGGAGTTCAGGCACCAAATCGACCCTGTTTTTATACATTAGCCATAAAGGGGATGGATGGAGAATTTTTCTTGAAATAAAGAAAGCATCAACGCAACGAATAAAACATAAACCTCTAGGAGAAGATTAAGAGGTAATACCATCGATCCGCACAAAGAAAGAATGAAAAAAGAGTTCTGAGAAATATTTCCTGTAAAGCTAAAATTATAAACGCAAATTTTCTGAACAATTTAAACTAAAGTAGAAATTAAAATTTAAATTTAAACTAAAATAGAATTCAATTAATTTTACCTCGATTAAACGAGTAGTCCGTTAAATAGGTGTTGTCTAATTTTAAAAACATATCTGTCGTTCTTTTAAGATATTGTGTGAATCCATCCTCTTGATTTCAGTTGCAAGTTTCTTGTGTCAAAATCAGAGTGGGAGTTTTCCGTTTATCTCTCATTAACTCCATACTGAGATAATACGATTTTTGGTCGTGAAGAAAATCTAAATTAACTACGTTTTCGTTGAAACTACAGCAAAGCCATCAATTCACACCAAAACGTAAACAGCTTCTCAATTGATGACTTGTATACAGATATGGAGCAGCTTTACAGATCTCATAGCTTTATCCCAAATGTTAACAGTTTGCTTTAAGTCGCTCGAACTACGGTTGATTTTTGCACACATTACTGCCGCCACTTTTTATAAATCCTGGTGGGTGTTTCATATAGACTGTTTAATTAAATGCCCATTAAGAAAAGCGCACTTCATATCCATATGTTCAACATGTATCTTTTATTCCGCAGCAACAGATAACAAGATACGAAATGTGACCTGGCGAACAACAGAATCAAATACATCATAACAGTCGCAACCGTGCTTCCGATGAACCTTTACGCAATAAACGAACTTTGAAACGCTTAATACTATCATCTGCACCACGTTTTACCCTACATGTCCAGTTTCCACTAAATGGGCTTTTACTTTGCTTCGGCTATACAATTTCGTCCTCCGTAGCTTCTACTCATCCATGTTATTGCCCGGAAGAAATGGGCTCTGAATGATTTTGGCTCTGTGATGTAAGATATTTCCTATAAGATATATATCGTTTCCTCTTGATCTCTCTCAGCATTTTCATTCAGGATTGCAAAACGACTTACCGAAATCAATAGCCGAATCATTATCTTTTGAACCATCCGCTGCTGTTAGAAACTGGTTGTTTTTAAACTGTGCGTTTTCTTCATTCAGTTAACCAACAACTTTGAGTTTTCCGTTTCAGTAGATTTGTAGTGTCTGCTAATAACAACTTCGTTAGTATCAGTGATAACAAAACGAAGATTCTTCATTGTGATTGCTTATTGAAACTCATAAGTGCCAATAAATTGGATTTATTGCCGAGCTTTCTACACTTCTCTTGAGGAATCAATATGTAGGTTTTTAACCCGAATATATGCAGATTTGAAATATCGAGTTTAATCCCTTCTCAACGTTCATAAGGAGTGCAGGGAATTGACCTCGAACAAGAGGATATTTGCAAGTAATAATAATATGGTAAACCGGCTTCTTTAAGCATACACCACCCTATTTCTACCAGGTTATTCCGCTTCGCCTTTCTGTTTTGTTGCGGACAACAAGGACAAGTGTACTGAGATCTAATGGCATTCTCTTGATGATAAGTAATTAGACTTTTAAACGCTTAAGATGCCTTAAGGCTTAAAATTACAATCCTGAATAAATAAACTAAATTACCACACATCGCATAGACTTAACGGAGTTGATGTTCTTATGACCAAGCAATTTATGCTAACAGTGTTGGCAACCAGCCACGTTATACAAAATCGGTACAGGTTATTATTTTGATAAGCCAATGACTCTTCTCTAAAAAGTATTTGGCATATAGTCCCATTAAAAAGTACATTGGATCCCTTTTCAGTCACTCACTCTTCATCAAGAGCAAATTTCATGTAAAAGGGAGAACATATAGTACATTTTTAACAAACACTTCTTTCTACCTCCGTCTCGGAATTATTCAAAATACACTCGGCCGCATAAATCTGCGTACAAGATCGAAAACTAAAAGTTTGCTCTTATTTTGGGTATCAAAATAAACGGTACTCATTTGAAACTTCTTTAAATAAAAAACTTATTAATTTAAGAACATAACTGTATTGTAAAATACTTATTTCAGAATAATTCAATTTAAAAAAAAAAAAAACATAATTTCATGACTAGGCAAAAGTCTGAGTATATAAAATAAAAAAAATGAAATACAACAGGTTTTTTTTTATTTGTACTGTATATTAATAAAAAGTCGGATAACCACGACGAGCGAGAACTTCATTAAGGCGTTTTGGCATTGATGAAATCAATTTTTCGGTGTATTCCAAGCTTATCTTTCCCCATTCTTCAGTCAATACGTTTTGAAGCATTTCCTTTGATGTTATTTCGTATTTTTCTTTCCAGTAAATCCCAGAAATGCTCAATGGGATTTAGGTCTGATGACTGCGGAGGAGTTTTTAATTGCTTTCGTACATTATACAACAACCAAAGCCTTGTATTTAGTGCAGTATGCTTTGGGTCATTGTCTTGTTGGAAGATGTAATCGCCTTCAATTCCCAATTTTCTAACACTTTCGGTAAGATTTTTTTCAAAATGTCTAAATAGATCCTGATAGATAGATGGAATAAACTCTAAATTACCCACACCCATACTTGTCATGCAGCCCCAAACCATTACGCGACCACTACCGCGTTTAACTGTTGGTTTTAAATTTTTGGGATTCAAGGCTGTACAAGGCTTTCTCCAAACAAGTTGGCGGCTTTTTATGCCAAAAATGCAGTACTTGCTTTCATCCGTAAATATAACTTTTTTCCAGAACTCTACAGGTTTATTTACGTGTTATTTGGCGAAAGCAATTCGTTTTTGTCTATTAACTAACGACGCTAGGGGCTTTCTCCTCTCCTTGTTCTGCGAACAGTGTCTTTTGATACATGTTTATTAAATGAATGAATTTGAATTTATGTTTTCAGCAATTTTCGATGCTGTTAATCTGGAGTTTTCCCTCACCGACTGCACCACAACTCTACTTTCGCGTTCAGTTAATTTTGGTGGACGACCAGAACGAGGCTTCGAGACTAAAGCTCTAGTGTTTTTAAAATTGTTTATCACTCTCTGTATGGTGGAGTGAGTCCTTTCAACTATTTGACCGATTTCGCGGAAAGTTTTTCCTTGTTTCCACATTAATTTCTTTTTTGTTTGCCATTGCTAGAAATTTATTACAATTCGAAACAAAAAAATCCAAAAACCACTTGATAGATCAGTTTGATACAAACAATGAGTATTATAGTATCAATCAACAACAACAAACCGTTACAAAGTACCGTTTGTTTGCTTGTGCGCAGACTTTTGCATATGATCAAAGATGCCATATTATTGTTTTTAAGTTGTCAAGTGCAACCAAACTTTGCAAATGCAAAAAGGAAAAACTTAGCATAATTTTGAAATGTTTAGCTGTGAATAAAACTCAATTTAAAAGGATTACCTTTATGAGTTGGCACTACAAAATCATGTTAAAATATAAGTAATAGTTTGTACGCAGAATTATGCTTTCGTGTGAATGTAGCTTGTATTTGTATTGCAGCCCTTTCCAGAAGTCCCGTTGTTAGCGGTTGTCGCCTTGTTTAGGCATGATCAGTCCAACGAAGTGAATCCGTTAATATTTGTATATATGTAAATGCATTCATTTTGTTTAATCTATAAGGTTAAAAGCAAGCCAAAGTATAAAAATCTTATTGCATATAAGATGTAGTAAAAATAAATTAATTATTTTTGCATAGCATTGAAGGCTTTATTCAGTATAATTATCCGTTTTGAAAATCATTCCATAACGCCTCTCTTTTAGAAACCCTCTTCTCTCTTGTCACAAAATGGGGCAATTGTCAATCGATTTTTGCCTACCAAGCTTCTCTTGGAGCGAATTTTTCAAAGGCAAAATTACACGCCATAGACAGGAACACGTGATGTCACTTTAAGGCAGGTTCAGATTACAAGGTAGATATATAAGGACATCCCAACCAAGCTCTCAAGGCTTCTAGCAAGTGTATGGCCTGACGTTGTCGTAACGGAACACAATTCGTCTTCTATTGGCCAAAGCTGGTCGCTTTGACAATACAGATCCGAGTTAAAAGCTCGGTCGTAGGGAAGTCCCTCATAGTAGGTAGTTCCCTGACAATTTTACCAAACATACAGCAGAACCTCACTAAACATCAATCCTGGTTTGGTCACCATTTGCGCCGACTTACCACAACTCGACCACGTTGACGTCGTAAGTGATCCATTTCTTATAGTGCTTATGAGTGCATGACGATCGGATCGACATTTTCCACAATTCTAAAGCGTGGTGCATCTTTGACTTCAAAATTACCGGAGCGGAATTGAGGAAAAGAAAATTATGCATATTGGTTGTTACAGTTTCAGAACCATAAACACTAATCACTTTTTCAGCCGTCTGTCTTGCGTTTTCGTCTTTATCAATGAGAAACTAAACTGTAAAATATGAAGTGTTTTTTGGTGTCCATCTTTGACGCGAGTCAAGGAATCACTAAACTGTGTTTCGTATCGCCATTTAGTGTAACCCGGTCGAATTTATTTAAGCCAAGCCAAAAACGAAAAAACAAATTTCTCTGCATCTCATGAATGAAACATGGGAGAGCTTCCCAAATTCAGAGAGCTTGCACGAATTTTATTTTTAGACTTGTTCAACGAGACCTACAATTTAACGATGATTCCGAACGTCACAGTTTAAGAAACACTTACAAGACTTGTCGATTACTCGACTACTCGAAAGATTCTCACAGACACATCGGGGCGATCGAAGCTCAAACAATGAAAGGTGACCCTAGCGCCATAGTTGGTCACACAAAAGTCAAACCCATCTATTGGAAAAATAAAGGATTTCTTTTTACTGTACCTTGTACATGTTTTATCCAAAGCAAACTTAATGCCTAAACACTATACTTAAAATTATAGGAGGAATCGCAAAGAGCAAGGCATTGGCCTTACGCGGATTCAATTGCTGATGGTATAATATAAATTCCACGCTTATCGAATGAAATTTAATTTTAATTTATTCTGGATTGTAATTTTAAGCCTTAAGGTCTATTTGATTAAATTGCAATGTTACAACGTATCTTCTCTATAATTCAATAACAAATGCATTATACAACTTTAAAATACTAGTGTTATAAAAAAGTTTGTGTATCTTAATAGCAGAAAAATATGATTTACAATATGACGATCTACTTCACTTATTAGAATTTTTTACTTTGTATGTTTTTCGTCCTAAAATACGGAATTATAACTTTAATTTGAATTTACAGCTACTCCAAAATATAACGAAAAATGTAAAAACAGGTGAAATGGTAAAAATTCACAACTCCAAGTAATTTTTTTTTCAAATTTGATTAACTAAATAATTGAGATGCTGTACAAGTAATGGCTCAAAAAAAAAGGAAAGAAAAATAATAAGTTTAGCGATAATCATTTTACCGTTCAGAATGAAAAAAAAGATGGGCAGCAAATTATCTGACGGCAATATCAAAGAAAAAAGGCATCAAGAGGGTAATTATAGATGAGGAATATCTTTGAAATACGCAAGAAGTTTGTGTTTGGAAGTTTGTTAAACTGCCTGAACTGGAATTGTAAATCGAACTAACAATAACAATGAAATATAATATGTTTTTCATAGAATGAATACTAAAAATGTGTGAGTATCACGAAATATTTTACATACGAGTTGTTTGCGAAACAAAGAAGGAAACACGAAAATTCCAAAGAAAAATTAATAATCAGAATCCTATTTTTGTTGTTGTATGGTCGTCCACCATTAGTTGGCTGAGGTTGAGTATGGTGTCGTTGGTTATACAGAGCGGGAAATGACCGCCACAACATTCGTGGCGGAGGGGTTGCTCTATATATTGCAAATAGTTATAAAGTAAGAGTCTTGCACAAAGTAGCTGATCCTAATGCTTGTGAAGTCTTATTTGTTCGTGTAAGTTCATCCATATCTAGTTTAGTCGTAGGTGTTGTGTATTTGCTCAGGGGTAACATAGATGTTTTGGAACCCCACATTGCTGACATATCTTCGAGATTTAACAACATAGTTATTGTAGGAGACTATAATTTTAACATCTTGAATAGGCAAAACTATATATTCTTTCGCAATATGATAACAAGATGTAGTTTAGCTGTCCTCCATAATAATATCCCTTTTCATTTTGATGTACAGCATAGTTCATTTTCATTGATAAACTATGCATTAGTTAGTCACAAATCTCCAATTCATACCTGCTACTGAAACGCAAGTTTTGAAATACCGTGATTATAGTGCAATAAACTGTGATAATCTCAACTGTGATATTAATGCTACCGATTTTTCGTCTATGTACAATACAAATGATTCTGATATGCAGATTTCTTATTTCAATCTCTATACAATCTCCACGTACCTGAAAAAACTAAAATTATTTACCCTAATAATGTTAAATGGTTAGACCAACCTGACGTAGAAAGGGTTAGAAGAAACAAAGAACATATTTGGAAAATATGACTGATAGGAATAGGTTAGTTTATAAGAAATATTGTGCAATGTCCCGCAAAGCAATAAGACGGATCAAATGAGCTAACGGGATTCGAATGTTTAGCGATTTAAACAATACTTCTGACGTTTGGCGCCGCATTAAGGCAACAGGACCTAACAATTGTGATAATGAAATCTGTGATATTAATCTTAACCATCTAAATACGTATTTTACCTCTTTGTTCTCTAATATAATATCTCAATCTCAGATTCAATACTTAAAACAAAGGGAAAATAGTTTAAACTTCAGAACTGTTAATGAATTCGAAATTTACAATTCCATATACAAAATCTATCAAATTTATTAAGTTAATTTTATTATCTATTTGTAGTCATATTCTCCATTTAATTAATACAATCATAACAACTTGTCATTTCCCATCAGAGTGGAAGATAGCAATGGTGATACCTGTAAGGAAAAAAGACACATCTGGTCTGAACTGCGCTGATTATCGGCATATATCCATATTGCCAGCTCTCTAAAATCCTGGAAATTTTGTTAAAGGATCAAATATATGAACATCTTGAAAGATATGTATGTGTTATTACATCCATGTCAGTCGGGATTCCGCCGGTATCATAGTACAAGTTCCCTTATAATCGGCCTCACCGATAGCATAAGACGATCACTAGACAATAAGCGTTATGGAATGCTGGCTATTTTAGATCTCAGTAAAGCATTTTATTCCATAGATCATTCCATTCTCTGTGAAAAACTATACACGCAATTCAATTTTTCTCATTCGTGTAAATTGATTTCTTCCTTTTTGTCTGATCGTTTCCAATATATTGTTAAACATGAAAATAGGTCTAATCTGCGTAGTATTTCATCTGTTGTGCCTCAAGGATCAATACTAGGTCCTACCCTGTTTATGATGTATTTAAATGATATTAACTTATGTGTTTTGAATTCGTGTCTCAGTATTTATGCAGATGATAACCAAATGTACATGTCTAGTAATACATGTTCCGTCAACGACTCTATCGCAAGACTTGACAGCGATATAGGCCGAATTTGTCTTTGGGCCTCGAGAAATAATATAACTATTGACATTGCCAAAACAAAATGTTCAATTTTCCAACCTGGACGTGAGCAAACTGTTAGTGATCGTAACATTATTGTGCAAAATACTGTTGTCAGTTCTACGCCTTCGCTCTGTTGTCTTGGTTTTGAAATTGATCATAAACTAAAATTCAGCAAGCACATTTCTCGAATATGTTCAAAAATAAATTTTGCTTTGAGAAGACTTTACAATCTTAATGTTATTTTACCGGTTAACATAAAATATACTTTGGCACATGCTATTTTATTACCACATATCATGTATGGCGCAGAAATTTGTGTTAATGCAGACAGATCTCAACTGCATTGTCTTAACGCATGTTTCCACAGCATCCTAAGATATATATGTGGTTCCCATTTTGTCCGAGATTACCAAACCTATAAAAAGTACTTTCTTGGATTATCCTTTCTATGCTTTTTTAAACTGAGATGCTTGTATTTATTCTTTTGCATTATTAAGTTCAACCAACCGGCATATCTTGCATGCTGCTACCGATTTCTCTCTTCGAATAGAAACTCTCAAGTCCTCATAGAACGATATTCTAGCAGCGTTTTTGAAAGATCTTTTATGGTTCGTGTTGCAAGATTATGGAACAATTTGCCGGTTAGTTTAAAAAATTTCAAAGTCTCCCCCAACCAATTCAAGCAAAATCTGATGTGTTACTACTCTAATGTCTCATAATAGTTGTCAGTACAAATATACAAAAATGTTCACTGATAATCGCCACTACCCTATTTATTTACTTTTTCTGTTTTTGTACGATCAAATATTTTTGGAAAAATGTGTGTTAAGAACTTTTAGGGATTTATATATACATATATATATATATACCTATATATATATATATTCTATTTTTGTTTATGGCTATATAACTCATAAATTGTTATGCTATCAATATGTAGTCCATAAATGGGCGTTGATTGATTAATAAATATATATGAATGAATGAATCAATAAAACTAAAAGCTGGTGAGTCATTAATTAAAACTCTGTTTTACAACAGCGAAAGCGGATTCCAAAATAAAATTAAATTAAATAGGTGACCGGTGGTTAGGAACCCAGTAAAATTAACAACTTCTGAATCCGTACGAAAGAAGTAAGTTAGTGGCACAGACCACATCCGTTCACATTATCTAACGGAGAACATGGTTTTTCTTTGGAAACAGGATTCCTGCAGTTTTCCGGTGAATAGAGGACTACAACAACAGAACGGAACTAGAAGCATTGCGCATCATTTGCTACCCATCAGGCTGGTGTCACCTACAGCATACCATTGAACTAAAATTGAGTTATTAACATTAAAGCCGGAAGGTACAGGTAGGATCTAAAAAGAAAAACACTAACGGCCACCTCAAGAAGCGTCGCTAGCATTACCGGTTGGACGCTAGAAGAAAACTAGAGAGGGCGTTGCGATTCGTGGACCGAAATTCTGAAAAAAAACAAAAAAACTAAATGCACCACATTAAAAAGAAAAAACAATAACAAAGAAACTTTATATCAGAAAAATATTAAAAAAAAACTAGCTTAAGTTAAGTTTATGTTTACTGTGTTTGTATCTGTCTTTTCAGCTTGTTTCACTGTTTATAGTTAAGAGGCTTTACAAAATTATTCGTTGCTTTGATAACAGTTTTTTTTCTTGGAAATTCACCCAAAGAATATCGTCTAAAGGAGCTCTTTTAGGTGGTCAGAGTGGATTTTAAGGCCTTTAAGTATTGTCTATGGAGTGAAATCTGCTGGGAAGACAGGTTTAAGGATAGGAAATAGGATTAAGCTTATAAGACTCGGAAAGCATATGTAATTAGAATAAAAAAATGTATATGTTGGCTTAAATTGGTGTTAAAAAGGGAAAGGCTGAATTGATGTGGTAAGTTTGGTAGTGTGTGTGTGCCACAGGGCACACCTGCGGTCACGGTAGGGCGGGCTATATGTGGGGGAATTCAACTATCCCTCCTCCTTAATAAGTGTTGAAGTGTTGGTTTGGAAACCGTACACGGAAGTCCGCAGACCTACCGGTCGTACATATCAGGGCAATATAGGGCGCGTAACAAATTACAATAAATTTGTTTATTATCTCCAATATTAACTTTTTCTTTCCCTAGATCAAATCTTTGGTGCGGAATGGATACAGTTCAAGTAACGAGGGGGTGTCAAATATTAATTACAGTAGCAATTACAACTGAAAATGGAGAATGTCGGTCTACTCTTTACATTTAGCTCAAAAAACCCATATAAAAAATTCAGTCTAATTATTTATGAATTTTCAAAGTAAGAATGTTTATAATTAAACACAAGTATTTTATGTGCGTGAAGATACATTTAACTAGCCAAGATGCAAACCACATTGGGCCACCACACCTCTGTTATCGGGATAACAATGATCTGTTAAAATGTTTAAAGTTGGGGCACAGGTAAAAACACTTATAATAATAGATCTGTTTAGAATAAAATTCAGGAACATAGATATCGTTTAGATCACAAACTAAGCTAATAATATATTATATACTCAACAATTTCCTCGAGATACAACAGGGCTTCCGAAAAAGATAGCATAAAAATATCACTATTTGCAGAAATATTTGACGATTTTGACCAAGTGGAGCATTCTCCGCCAACGGAACGTATACCCAGCAATAGCTTTTTGGAAGCCCTTTCAGAATTTATACCCCGCAAGATTCGGCTGATTTTCAGAAATCCGCAATTTCAAATTTTCTAATTCATATCCCAGGACACCATTGTGGCCAACGAGAGCATTATCCACTAATCAAATATATACCAGGTAAATACCTTTGACAAGTGATACTAGAAACCACTATCACCGTATTTCAGAAGACCTTCAGAACACAGAATTGTGAAAATATATTCTCAAATACGAGTTCTCCGTCAACGAAACGTAAGAGGTGTGTTAAAAAAATAAGATGAATTTTCAAATCTCGCTACGTACATTCGACTTTCGATTCGGTTTTTATCTCCTCAATCGTCGCAAAATGCTGTCTTTTCATGGGTCTGTTCAAGAACAGGGAGAAGTCGCATGGGGCCAAACCTGAAGAATACGGTGGCTAAGGCATGATAACGGTGTTGTTTTTGGTCAAATAATCTCTCACAAGCAAAGATGAGCGATTTTTTTGGGATTGCTTCACACAAACGGCACATAACTTCAAGGTAATACTCCTTATTTACCGTATGACTTTGTGGTGAGACCTCCTGATGCATTACGCCATGAGCAAAACCTTGGCATTTGATTGAACTTACCAAGCTTTTTTTGGTCCTGGCTCTCCTGTACCCTTCCATTGGGACGATTGGGTTTTGGTTTCGATGTCATAACCTTATACCCATGATTCGTCACCAGATATGACCCTTTTAAGCAAATCTGGGTCATCGTTGTTGTTGTTGTTTTTGGTCAAAATTTAGCAATTTTGGAACGAACTTCGCTGACACACGCTTCATGCCCAAAATTTTCGAAAAGATTACATGGCATGACCCAACTGATAAACCGACATCCTCAGCAACTTCTGTAATTGTGATTCGACGATTCTCCATAACAATTTTCTTCACTTTCTCAACATTTTCATCGGTTTTTGATGTGCCGGGGCATCCAAGTGAGCGTCGTCATTCACATCTCGACCTTCTGTGAAAAGCTTGTACCACTTGTAAACATTTTTTTGACTCAGAGTACTCTCACCGTATGCCACTGTCAATATTTGAAGTGTTTTTGATCACTTTTGACCAATGTGGTTTGCATTTTTGCTAGTTAAATACGATTTTATCTTCATCCATATAAGTATCTAAACCTTTGCACTGTAAACAAATTTAGCGTCATTGTCAGCTTCTTTTGTATTGCTTTCCAGCACTGATATAGGAACAACTTTTATTTTTTTCGTGATAATATATGTTTAATAATTTAATTTCACAAGTTTACATATAAATCATCGATAGGTATTACAATAGTTAAAAATTTCTTCAAAGTATAACTTCAAACTTATTTTAAACTGCTTTTTGTGAGTGAATAATGCTTTAGCTTCATTTCATTAGTTTACAAACTTCTAACGATTTTAAGTCCTAAATAAAAATGTCAGCATTTGCCAGGTCTTTCTTCTCGAATTCTTTCTGAAGGAAATTGAATATTTTTCTCACGGTGCTTTCAAGTTTCCGATAATTCTTTATTTTTAACATTCAACAAGCAATTCAAAAAATCTGTTTTAACATTGTGTATGGTATTTCATCTTATTCGCAACAGCAAACAAGATGCGAAATCGAAGCATTAACATCACGTAAATCCCCTTGCTATGATCTCTTCTAATGCTTCTCAAACGTTTTATTTGATTTTTATTATTTTTTTTAAATTTATCAATCCATTTTCTTTGATAATTCAAATCAGTTTGATTTGTATTTTTTTTTATTATGTATATTTATTCAAATAATGCCGCACTTGAGCTACATTTTATATTAACGTATGTATATGTAAGTATATTCACATTGTTATTCCAATAGCAAAATGATTTATTTTAACGCTATGTTGTTGGAGTAATATACTATATAACCTAAATTGTTAGCTTTATATCCAAAGGTATATAAATTGCAAGGTATTTCAACACTGGAATTGCATGCAAAATAAGAAGTCTACGAAGTTTGGAACAATGTTTTAGTGTAAAAGCAAGCATTTCAAATGTGGTTTAAGAAGGTATTAGTAAGTGTGCCAAATCATGACATATCCAAGTTAAAAGAAATAAATTTCAATCAGGCAACTCAAGCCTTTCGGTTGTTGCCAATTTAAATATGCAAGTACAGCATTTTATCTTATATTGACTGTATATTTATATTTATATTTGAAATATTTTGATTCACAGCAGTTTTAGGAGTAACGGCTTTTCTTCAATCAACAAACCAGAATGGATAGAATGAATGAAAAATCGCCATTATATGGAGCTTTCAAATAAGTGCACTAACAATAAGCAACATCAACAATCAATATCGTAAGATACATGTCTTTTCATTATTTTTTCCTGGTCTGCAAACCAGTTCCGAACAGTTTTAAAAGTTGCCGAAGCGAATTAAAAATATTTAACGTTAATTATCTTTTTTATATGAATTTTGTACTCTGCTGTATTCACATTGTTAAAGAATAAAGCCAATCCACAACTTTACATTGTTTGTAGCCCGGCTTTAGAATAAAATAAATTAAAATTCTCACTGTTCCAAATTAAAATGACATATTGTATAAAAAATTCTGTCATAGTATTTTTACACGTTAAATTGCTGTCAGACCGTCAGATTCTCAATTCGATTTACATACATATGTGGCATGAAAAATGGGATAAGTGTGACATGCGAACGATTTAAGAGAAAATCGAATTCATTACTCGATGAATTAACTAAATTTAAAATATATTTTTTTATAACCAGAAAAAGCCAAAATAATACAAACGCAATGAACAATAAAAACATGTTTGTTCCACTTTTCTATCCACATATCATTATTATATTATGGTCTGATGGCATCTTTAAGACGCTTTACTTTACATGTAGGTGAGGGGTCAAAACCTTTATTTGAACGCGATGATGTCAAGGCGAATGAAACAGCTGATCGTGGAAGCGGTAATGAAACGAAATCTAAAGATAATAATAGTTTTGGAAAAGTAAGTACTAAAATATAATTTCTAAGTATTTAAAGGAATTGATCCCTTCTCTAAAGTCGTCCCAAAATGATGGTCAAAACGCAGTAGTACCAATTGCTACGCAGAGTAATTATGGCGAATATAGGCATCGTGGATGCTGTGGAAAACCACCTGATTCCAAATCCAGTAGTAAACAGTCAAATGAAGCTAGAACATCGCCGCCAAGAGAAAAAGTTCCATATTACCGTGACACAGTTAGAGAGGACGACCGCTTGCGACGATTATACGGACATTCGAGTCGGCACAGTTCAAGATCGCCTTCACACCACTACTCTACCAAAAGGAGGGAAAAAGAACGGAGACGTTCTCCATATGAAAGAGATAGCAGATATTCATACGATGGTCACAGGTCAAGAAGGCGATCACGTTCACGAACACATTCGCACCATAGACACCACACATGTTATAAGTATTCTTCGCGACGTAGCAGAGAAAGTCGTTCGCCGTCTGATTCCAGTTATAGGAGGTCACGTCGGTCGCGTTCTCGAAGACGTGAGCGTTCGATTGACAATGAATACAGAACATCCAGTAGAAAAAGACAAAGCAATCGCGATACTAAAAGAGATAGGAATGATGAACCAAGCCCTGTTCCTCTAGCCACATCACGTAGCACAGGAAGTCGTTCGCCGCAGAGTTCACATAAATTTGATTCCAAAGATAGACGGACACGCCGGTCACGTTCTTCAAGGCGTGAGCATTCGACTGACAATGAACACGGAACATCCAGTAGAAAAAGGCAAAATACTAAAAAAAATAGGAATGATGAACCAAGCCCTGTTCCTCTAGCCACATCATACATTCCAGTTCCCATACCCGTACCGGGTTATTCATTTTCATTTGTATGTATTGTTTTATTATTTTGAACGTGATCAACAATTTCAAATGTATTAACTACTTTAGCCGCCGTGGTCCGGTCCACCAACTCAATGGGCGCCCCATTTTCGACATCGTCCACCACCTGCTCATTATGGTTATCCATTTATTCCCTTCATGGCACCCATGAGACCCCCGCGTCATTTACAGTACGGAAGCCCACCAACCGCCATGCAATTCCCGCCAATGCCAGTTGCTGCATATAGACCCCGCCAAGGAAACGCGAATAATACACATTCTAGCAACAAACGAAAATCTGATAAGAATAAGTAGAATTGTTATTTACAATTTGTGATTAATATATAAATATAAATATAATATAAATGATTAAACTGATTGAATTAAAAAATGTATGTTTCTGTAAAAAATTAGTATTTTCAGATTGTCATTCTTAATATCTTCTGTTTGTTTAATTTTTCGAAACTATTAAATAATACATAATAAATTAAAAACTTCAATGTCTTTTTGCAGCTGGTTGCACTATTGTCAGTATCAGAGTATGCTGATATTCGGGGTTTTTTTTTTTGTCTCATTTTAGGGATAACAGTATCCTTGTTTTCTTACTCGATAGCTAAATGTTGACCGAAAAAATTAGGGGACGGTGCAAGTACAATATATTTTAAGATATGTAGACACCGATTTTGAGGACAGCATTCATCGTTGAATGATTTTGTTTCAATTTATTATATCAAACTTTGCACAAATTATGCCTTAGCGCCGCATGGTATTATAGAGGCTAGTTGGCAAAATAATTACATAAAAATTGTTTATATAATAACCGTAGTTTTAATACAAAATTCAAATATACGAGTACTTATGAAAAGTCTAATTTCTTGACATGTACTTTAATGTGAGCTCAAAATTCATCCAGAAGCTCTTCGATATTTTGCAATAAATACCTTTTCATTGATGATTGAAATAATGAAAGTGTTCATAGTGATTTTAATTGTTGTGGTAAAAATTGTATTGGCACAGCTACTCACAGCTACTGTTGGAGTGATTCTAATTCAGAATTTTTTTTATAGCTATACATAATGGGTAAATAGTTACAATGACTTTGAACTAAAGCTTGAAATATTAGAAATTTAGTATTTCGATCAAATTTATTTTTAAATTTGTACAATAAACCTATGATACTGTAGACTTCAGATACTGTATGTGCAGCGCTCAAGAAAGATTACTTTGAAAATATAATCCCAAATATTTAATTGGATGAACTTCTGGAATTTCTTCACCGTCTACGTATGCACTTAAGTTGCCGTTGAACCGACAATGTGGCCTAAATTTTATCAATTTCGTTTCGTTTGGATAAAGGAAAATTTTATTAACAGGCTTGCTCCTCGTTCTATATAAAGCGTCAAAGTCAACTGTTGCCTCCTTTGTTCCACAACCTATTCTGAAACCATATTGAAAATCATTTAACAAATTGTTATCTTGGAAATATGTAAAGAGTTGTGTCTATAATGGACAATGTTGATATTGGACGGAATTTATCAACCGTACTGGTAAATTTTATAGATTTTTAATATTTCGGGATATACTGAACTATAAATTATATCATTAATGTTGAAGAACAAAGTAGTTTGAATTCAAAGCAATCGGAACGAGAAATATCAAGTTGAAGTTTTACTTCCTACATATTTTTCTTTCAGTCTATCGAGAAACTTCCAAACGTTCATTTGTGTTTTATTCAATTTTAATATTATAAAATAACTTTTAAATAAAACTGAGATTCAATAGGTTATGGGCGACTCAAAAGAATCTCACGGCATACCCCAGTTTAATGGCTCGGGGTTTGATGATTGGCGGTTTCGTGTAAGATTGCATATGGACCATTTGGGATTAATGGAAGTTCTGACCGACGCTCCACCCTTGGAACCTGAAGCAGCTGCCATGTTTAAAAAGAACGATCGGAAGGCAAAGGATAAACTGGTAGGATTCATTCACTCGGATTGCTTATGTTATGTCAGAGAGAAAAATACGGCGAAGGAAATGTGGGATAGTTTACAATCAGTGTTTGCCAAGAAATCCCTAATCAATCAGCTATTAATTCGCAAAAGGCTGGCAAAAATGAAGATGAATGAAGGTGAGAAAGTGTTGGTTCACATAAATGCATTTGAAAATTTAATCCGTCAAATGCGGTTGACTGGGGCAAATATAGAAGATGTGGACCTTATTGTTCAATTTTTCCTAACATTGCCTGAAAAGTATGACCCGTTAGTTACATCATTACAAAGCATCGAAGACGGTAAGGGAACATTAAATATGGTCAAAGAAAGGCTGATAGCGGAGGATGCAAAGTTATCTGATCGACATGAAGAGGTCTCAGAACAGAAAATGGCATTTATTGGCAAAAATCATAAAAGACCGAAAAAATTTAATGGGAAGTGTTTTAAATGCAACAAATATGGTCATAAAGCGAAGGACTGCAGACAAAAGGATGGATGTGCCGCAAGCAAAAATGCTGTTTGTTTCATGATTGGCAGCCAAAGGGAGAAACATAATGGTAGTAGCAACTTATATTTAAAATTGGACTGCGGGGCTAGTGATCACTTAGTAAAGGATAAATGGTGCTTTGAAAACCTAAAAGATTTGGAAGTGCCAGTCGAAATAAGTGTGTCTAAAAATTACCAATCTGTTTTTGCAAAACAGTATGGAGAAATTCACGGAATGACTAACTATGGAATCCCCCTAATAATGAAGGATGTGTTGTATGTGCCTGATTTACGTGACAATCTCTTATCAGTAAGAAAGTTGACAAAGGCCGGAATCGACGTAAAGTTTGTTCGTGAAAGTGCAAAGATTAATAAGAACAATGAGACAATTGCATCGGCAAAGCTGCATGGAAATCTCTATGAACTAAGAATAAAAATAAATACCTATCTGGACAAAGCTATGTCATGTGACAAAAATAATTCATTGCTGTGGCATAATTTGCTTAATATTGGTCAAAAGGCTTTAAATTACAAGACTGTTCAATAAATAAAATGAAATGAAAAAAGTTTGTCTTCAGTAAAAATGAAATCATTATTGGCTCAGGATCTTATGATCCATCCAGTCAGCGAACTAAGTACTAAACAAAGTAAGATCCATTAATTTTTCTACAACTCAAATTTTGATAGACACGTCTCAGGCAACTACATATGTATATCAATATCTCCCAAAAGCAAAATATTTCTTTACTATTTGCATATGCTAATGTTTGTTTTGTTTGAACACATTTTCGCCGTACAATTATTCCCTCACAAAACGAAATAACGAAAAAATAAACAATACGCACACCCACACACACACACACTACATACAACAAAATTAATACATTTCATAATTTCACATCCTTTTGTCAGAATTTATAGAAGCCCTGCTGCTAGTTCAAATTTCGGCAACTACAATTCGCCACGATAATATCGAAACATTGTTCGAGATAACTTTTCGAACATTTAAAACCAGGCTATATAAAAATGTATCAGTAAAGAGGATGGCGAAGAAACGTACAGATGAAATAGATCTAACCCCATTTGTGGTCAATTTGATTATATCTTGCAAATGTTTGCAAAAAGCAATAAACCTATTTTATCTATAATATATTTATATCTATAACCTAATATTTTATATATTTTATCTATAACCTAATTAAATCTATTGGCGTGTCATCTCCTTAACATACCCTGAATTGGAAGCAGCTCCGCTGTTTGAATCTGTAGGATTGCACTCTCGACCTTAGGAATACCAGTAGTTTTTTGACATTGCCAGACCGAAACTTTGACGTTGCTTAGGAGGCAAATGTGGCAACTATATGAAGCGAATAGAAAAAAATATTGACGCGTAAATTTGTTACACTGAAGGATTGTCTTTTCTTCATCTTCCATTAATTTTAGGAATAATAAGAACTTGGACAGAGGGAG
>JAHXMU010015312.1:0-16986 GCA_019455685.1 Philornis downsi
AATTCAATTCAAAGCGCTATGGCTGTATGATAACCTACTTTTTTTTGCATGCAATTGAAGATTATGAACTGGACGATATGTGGTTTCAAAAAGACAGCTACGAGCGCTATGACAAGACCGTTTTGGGGTTTGTTGCACGAGAAGTTTCCAGAAAACGTGATTTCACGTTTTGCAATGTCAATTGGCCACCAAGATCATGCGGTTTGACGCCGTCTAGCTCCATGGCAATCGAAACATGACGGTCCCTCTTGAAGATTTCCATTATTCTAACGACATTTTCGACTAATGCCCTCCCAAAGTAATGCGTGTCTTTGACATTAGAATTGCTGTTACTGTTTTAGAACCCAACGAGCACAGGCCCAAAACTAGCCGACCTAACAAAGAAGATACAAAAAAGTTGTAGAACATTTTCTTTATTTTTCAACATAGCCTCCTTTTAGCTCGATGCTCTTTTGTCATCGATATTCAATAGCTTCTATACGCTGTTTATAAGAGCTGTCAAACTCCTTAAAATAGCCATCAACCGCGGACTTCATCTTTTCATTGTTGGCAAATCTTTTATCACCGAGCCATTCTCCAAATTTGAAAATAAAGAAAAGTCCGAGAGAGTTAAATCCATCGAATAAGGTGTGTGATGAAACAACTCGAACTATAATTCATTCATTAATTTTTAGCCGTCGCAGTAGTGAATGTGTAAACTGGAGCATTGTCTTGATGAAGCAACACAAAGCAAATGAGGACTTTTTGCCCTAATTTCATCATCTAAACGCTGCAATAATATATCATAAGATTCGCCGTTGATGGCTTTTCCATTCTGAAGATAATTAATAAAATTAACCCATGCTCATTCCAAAAAAACAGACGCCATGACCTTGCGTGCAGATGGAATCGTTTTCGCCTTCTTTAGTCACGATTCTCCCGTTCCAGTTCACTGATTTGACTGTTTCTTTGTCTCAGGTTTCAGGAGGACCCATGTTTCATCCATGGTTATAAATCGACGCAAAAAATCGTCTTTATTGGGGTGAGGCATCGTCAAACACTGTACTGAAACATTTTTGCGACGCTGTTTCAGCTCTATTGCAACCAAGCGCAACAGCCATCTTACACACAGCTTTCTTATCTTCAAATCTTCGGTCAATATATGATATATAGATCTTTTGGTAGTGCCTATAATTTCAGCTAGCTTTCGCACCTTCAGCCGGCGATCATTCAATACCAAACTCGGCTACTTAATATTTTACAGTCATAAACAAATGAACAGACTCCCCCAAAGTAGGATCTAGCTCGTCTTTAATGTTGATTGAACTGAGATCTTTCAAATGGAAATATTGAATTACATAACGGTGACCAATTTTTTCCATGTTTACAAATTCACTGAGATCGTTTAATTTTGATGGCTGAAATAAAACAACTAAACAACGGGGCGCCTTGAAACTTAAAACCTATGATTTATAAGGCTGCTACTTTTCTCCAAAATATATATATATTTTTTTCAAATTGCCGGCACGTCAGGTCAATTAGATTTGGGACCGTTCTCATATTATTATCGCTTTTCGTGGCAGACGATCAAATGTTGCTAATAATACGCACATTGGATGAAGGGTGTTTTCTTTTTGCTGATTTGTTATTAATTTTATAAAACATTTCAAAATGTTCACAAATCTTAGGTTGACATCTCTTCACATGATGTCTATATTAGTTTATGTCCGATTTGCAATATATAACATAAAATTATATAATTTATGACTTTGCCACCCATGGCAGATAAACAATCACCAATCTAATGTGGAGAAAAAGCAAACGTGTCGCGATATTCGTGCAAATGAGGTCATTTAAGTAGACAGTTTTAAATATTTTAAAAACATGTGTCCACAAGAAAACTAGGCAATAAATGATTTTTCTTAATATTCATTGAAACCCTGTGAGTTTATCTATAAGTAAACTTTGATCGTATTGACTGATGACCACAAAATATTCAGAAAATATTAGTAATCCATTTGTTTACAAATGTCGTGATTTTTCTGTACCTAAATTGATGGCTCTTCGAGATGTATATTTTATAGGTATACATTAAAGACGTTATTTTACGTTATGAATGCTACGTGAAACAAGCAGACAGTAATAGAGTTGAATGAATAGATAATCGTACCCACGTTACGTTATAATCGTACAAGATCGCCAAAATGCAGCATCCACTGTTAAGTTTGAGAAATGAATTCCTTTGATCTGCTGGTGCTGGTGCTATAATAAACTTTACTATTTTGATTACAAAATTTGTGTATATTTGAAGAGTCAAAATGATGGAAAATCGTATAAATCAACAAAATTAATTAAATTAACAAATTAAAACTGAAAAAAAAAATAAAAAACAAATGAATATATAAATGCAGCTCTTAATGAATGAAAAATGGAAGAAATAAAATAAAAATGCTTGTCCCACCAGCCGATCGTACATGTAACGCTGCATTCTAGAAACCAATTTCAGAAAACAGTTCAGCAGTCTGTATCAAACCCCCGGAATGTATGAAGTTTGGATGTAAAAAGTTTGCTGAATTCTTTCTTAGATGTGGAGTGCAAATCATTTAAAGAATGTAATTTGTCACTTCTCGTTTAAAAATCCAAATAATTAACAACAGGACAAAAGTTCACGCATTATCTGTGTGTTGCACATAGCCTCCTACAGCAATCATCAGATTGTAATGAAACTTATGAGGATTATTCCAAAGGTATCTGGAATAGTTTCTAGAGTAGTTCTTCTAGGCTCCAAAGAAGCACATTTTCTATATCGTTAACGGCGCTAGAATCTACGTTCAATACTCAGCTAAATATTGATTTTTGAATAGCAAACCGAAATGGTAATGGTACGATCCGGTTACATCAGATAGCATTAGAATTACTTCATATTCTTCAAAATTGTTTGGGAAGTTTCGTGATTACTTGACACAGTATTGTTAGAACGCGCGTGAAAGATGGACATCAGCAAAGCAAATGCTTCATATTTTATAGTTTTTCTTCGATAAAGACGAAAACGTAAGCCAGGCGGCTGAAAATAGTGTGAATAGTGTTTATAGTCGTAATGTTGTAACAGTCAATCAAAACCAATTTTGGTTTCGTCGATACTTTAATCCGTTCCACTGCAGCCAGACTCTTAATACGGACGTTCGCTGTCAACCATATTGGACCATATTGGATAATCGCTCAGAAGTGGCCAACTTTGACCAATAGAAGAGGAATTGTGACAACGACAGTCCGTTTCATTGCAACGTCCTTATAGTCCGTCCACCTTATAGTCCGAAACTGGAATCAAGTGATTACTACTTCTTTCTGCTTATAGCGAATGCTTTTAGAGGCAAAAAATCCGCCCCAGAAGTGGCTTGCAAGAATCGACTGTCCCAGTTTTTTAAATAGTGGCAAAAGAGGTGTAATAGAATAGAATTAGAATAGCATTAGAATAAAATTAGAATTGAATTAGAATAGAATTGGAATAGAATTAGAATAGAATTAAAATGGAATATAATTAACTTCAAAATGGTACCAAGTTATCGAACAAAACACTGAATATTTGCCCTAAATCGGTCTTAATGTGCTAAATACTGAGATAGATCAATACATACAATTGAGTGACCAAAATTAAATTTGCTGTAAACGCGATTACGAAATTTATAATAATTGCAATTAGTAAGTGGATAAAATTAAACAAATTCCATACAGTGCCTAAGTAGGCCATCTCCGAAATTTATGATTTTTGGTTACACGCACCAAAAATGCTTATAAAGGGTGTCGCAACAAGAACTCAAGATTTAAATTTGGCGCCATTCGAAGTGTCATTGTTTGACATTTGAACAACATTGTTATTGTTTGCTAGTAAAAGGTACGAGGTTAGTAAAAATGGAGCGCTACACGAATGAACAACGCATTCTTATTGTGAAATTGTTTTACCAAAATGGTGAAAGTTTTGCGGCTACAGTTCGGAAATTGCCATCAATTTGGGGTCACAATAATACTCCAAAAGAGTCAACTGTCGTAATGAGATTAATGGATAAGTTTGCCAAAACTGGTTCTTTTAGTGATGTAAAGACAACAATACGCCTTCGACCAGTCGATTGGCCGAAAATGTTGCAGCTGTACGTAATTCGACACCGAGCTCAGCAAATTGGTGTCTCCAAATCCACTGTGCAGCGAATTTTGACGAAAGATTTGAGTCTCCATGCATACAAAGTTCAATTCACTCAAATTGAGTACAATTGTTTTACATATGGCACCAAGTATCTCCTTACTCAAATGAAGTAAAAAAATTATTCGAGGAAGTTTGCGTACTTACTTTACGTACGTACAATATTTACGGGTGCTCAAATCAAGTAAAATTGATGCAGTTCAAAGCGATCTCAAATTGAGTAAAATTTATCTTCATATGGCTTATTCAAAATCAGATTATGGTCGGGACTATTCAAAAAGGACACAGTAGGCAATAACTTGCTCAATGCAATGACTGCAAAGACTGGCTCAAATGAAAATGCTAAACAATACGGCGTCTTGAAACTTAAAACATATTTTTTTCAAGGTTGCCACTGCTCACCAAGATAATTTTTTTCAAACAAGTGACATCATCTATACGTCATGGCGGCTAGTTTTGGGGGTCGCCCTTGTAAATACTATTTACATTTTCAGCCATCCTGGTGTCCATCTTTGACATTCGCTGCAACAATGCCGAGTCAAGCAATCACAAGACTTCTTAGTAGTTTTTTTGAATACGAGATCATATCTTTCTAACGCCATCTGGCGCAACACTATTGTAGCTATAAAACGCGAGACGATGATAGCGAAACTCATCACAGCCACTCTGGTGTCCATCTTTGACATTCGCTACAACAATGCTGAATCAAGCAATCACAAGACTTCTTAGTAGTTTTTTGAATGCGAGATCGTATCTTTCTAACGCCATCTGGTGTAACCCGATTGTACCTATACAGCGCGAGAGAATGATAGCGAAACTCATCTATTGGAAAAGTAATAGATTTCTTTTTACTACATATATATTTTATACCAGCTCTCTGAATTGTTATATTAGATTGTTGTAACAAACTTTCTTTTTATGCTCGATATTGTCCAAATGATAACTGTTAAAGCTGGAAAAGGTTATGTGTCAAAACAACAAGGTGAGGACAAAATTGTTTCATATTTCTAAGTAATGTAACTTTCCCTCTATATATCTGCAAATGACACGTACACCATGAAAGATGACGGCATTTCCAAAATAAGGGTGTCACCCAATAGTGTTACGTATTAGTTTGCCGTCATCCTGTATGTATATTTCTGTCAAAAGCATATACAACAATTTTCTTCAATTCATACAGTTGCCCACTATGAAGAATCAATTATTGCACATGATAAGGCTTCATTCAGAACCCTTCGTCCCGTTCAATCACATGTCACAGTGTGAGGTTAATTCTTTCTAATTCACTTGTATTCGCATTCAAAACTAAGAACAAGAAAAAAAACTTAAATGCTCCAATACACTTTTTT
Source organism: Philornis downsi (assembly GCA_019455685.1). NCBI lineage: Eukaryota > Metazoa > Arthropoda > Insecta > Diptera > Muscidae > Philornis > Philornis downsi. The sequence continues at coordinate 5,524 of JAHXMU010015312.1, forward strand.
TGCGAAACAACAATTCGTATCAGTCATTGCACCCTGCGTATGATTTTGCCATTTATAAATATTATATAAATTTTGTTTTTGCCAAATTCTATTTGCTTTTGTATGCTCTCATGAGTTCGTTGACTTTCAGCGCAAAAAACGCACAAGTTTTTTTTGCTGTGGTTCCGCGAAAACACGATGTTGTTGTTGTTGTTGCGGTTGATCATTCATGTTGCTATTGCTAATGCTGCTGTTGCCGCTTCTTATTATTTATTTCAGAAATGTATTTGTATTTCTGTGGGAATGTATTTGCAGAGAAGAAAAATAAACCTACACAAACTCAATTAGTGTAGAAATATTAAGTCATGACAATACATATAAATATATGCAATACATACATACATACAAACATATAGTCGAGTCATTTGTGGATATGCACTCATACAGTAAAACCTCCGCACTGACAAAAAAAAAAGCATAGGCAAACGAATTCACAGAGCAAAGGAAAAAAACCATTGAAATTTGCAAACACCATAGAAAAAGTACAGCGCCGAAACATGAAAGAATAATAAGATAAATTAATGCTCAGAAACTCGTCTTTCCGTTGGCCACCGATGTCACCTGACCTGACTGCATTAGAATCTTATTTATAGCGTTATGTCAAGCAAGAGGTGTACAAAACGAAAAAATAAATGAAATGTATTGATTAAAAAAAGCTATTTCAATTTCTTATTGTATTGTAATTGGTGCGCCACCACGTACTTTCAAAACTAGTAGCCATCATCTACCCATACTTAGATGTGTGGCTTAATAACCTTTTCTTAAATGTCAGTTCAAACAATGTACTCTTAAGCTTAGATCCCACTATCGGCGCACATAGCACAATATGTACCGAGGATTTGGGCAATTAATTTTTGAGCAGTCACATTATCATCGCATATTGTGCTATTTGTTTTCGGTACATGTCGGCCGGAAGAAAAATTTGTGCATAATCTGCAAAACGTGGTCACACTATCAGCGCACTTTTTGAGAAATTGAATCATATGTTTTTTGTTTACATGTCTTCGCTGATTGATTTACAAAATTGAAAATCAATTTCTTATTTTACAGCATTAAAGCGGTGTAATAAAAAAGGTAAGTAAAAAAAATAGTTCAATAACTTCATGCTCAAACTTTTCAGCAATAGTTTGCCAGGATTTATCTCGTAAGTAACGATCCTTGTATTCCGGGCAAGAGTATTCCCAAATGCATGGATAGGCTTCAACAGCCTGAATAAGGTCATGTGTTGACTCGTTCGTCCAAGATCCGGAAACTCGTGGCCTTTTCCTTTTGTTTTCCGGGTTTGATGTAGACAATTCTTCAAAACTTGTTTCGCCTTCTAAAATTTCGTAGTCTGAATACATTTTTAATGATTTTTATTTTGTGACTACGCGTATTCAGTTTAAATTTTCTTTTTTGTGCTTCTTCCGCTTTTCTTGTGTTTACAAACAGTGTTGTTCTTAAAAATCGGCGCTAATTGTTAACTTTGATCGGGGTGCAAGTGGCCGATAAAAATCGTCGCATTTTTAACAATTTTATTGTTCCACTTTATGTACAGAGTGTTCACATTATCGGTGCAACAGGGTTGTATTTCATTATTTTTAGTCAGCACGATTTCGGGACAGATTGTCCCATTTTGACAAATGTTGTGCGTTCCCACTATCGGCCTATTAAATTTTACAAAAATCGGTACATTGCGCCGATAGTGGGATCCCAGCTTTATAACACTTTCTTGTACGTCGAGAGGTTTATTTATAAACCTAGAGATACAATTAGGCCCTGGCCAAAAGGTATGTGGCGTTACTTTACTCCAACTCCTGCACAATGAAACTAAATGACTTTAACACCAGAAACAATAGCTAGCAATGTGATGATAATTAAAAGAGGAACTAAAAACTCCGTTTTCCAAAGCTCATATGGTTGATACGATATAGCGAAAAGAAAACTAGGAGTGAGCTATTTCAATTCAATATATTCGCCCTTTTTGCATTTTTCCGAACACTGATATTGATAGCAAATCCACCAGTAGAATGTCATTAGATATTGAAAGAAATCCAAATATTACATACATAAAGAGTCACGAATTTTTGTATCACCTCTTTTTTTTATCCAGCAATTAAATACTGACTTCATATAAGTTCAACGGGCCCATATTGTGTTCATAATTCTCTATATATGAGTATATAGAATGTAGCAGCAAACTGAGACCCAACGCTACTGTAAGTAAAAAGTATTGGAATAGCGGCTTGAAATACTTTATTTTAAAAATTTAGTGTTACAATACCTCGTAAACCAAATTGAATTCCTATAATCGAATATATATTTTTGAATTTCAAAGAATAAAATTTAAAAGAAATTGAAACGTACGCCTCATAGTTGGCTAATACTGAAAAGCACTAGTCAGCCTTAGCTTGTTCTTCAGAGTGTGTAGCATTAGAGGAAGTGATGGATTGCCAATTTTATTAAACTAAATATCCGTTGTTTGCCAATAGATGGCGCCAGCTGTAAGCGCTAGTCGATTCTGCCTTAACCTAAACATCATGAGCTAAGCTTAGGCTTAGGTTAGGTAAACATATCGCCTCAACACAATAGTGATTTTCTTTTGACGTCATATTCTTATGGTTGTGTGAATATGTATGATTTTGTGCCAAATAATCGCCATATGTGGGAAGTATTGATTTTGTTCTTTTAATCGAAGAAAACGACGGATGAAACTCATCAGGAGCTTCAAATGTTTACGGAGATACTGCTTTAAGTGAAACAAAGTGTCGAGATTGGTTCTGTCGCTTTAAAGACGGTGATTTTGATATTGACGATCGTTCGCGTGAAGGAAGACTAAAATTTTCGAAGACACTGAATTGACAGTATTGCTTGATGGGGATCCGTGTCAAACTCAGGTAGAGCTTGCTTCAGTATCAGGAGTTACCCGCCAAGCCACTTCAAAAGCAAGGAAGCAAGGATTCAACAGCAAGGAACCTGGGTTCCTTATGGGTTGAGGCCATCGGAAGTTTTTTTTTCCTTTTTTTTAAATTCTGTATTTATTACAATCTGTCCTTGGACATTCAGTAATATTTACATTGGCCTACATACTACTTATATACTAAAATTTTAATTTTATTCGGGAACACTTCCTTGAGTGTCCCTACTGCTATATTCGTCCTGAGTAACCAGGTCCTGTGTGGTTCTCCTGCTTAGCCTGGTAAATAATGGTGTTTCGTTCATCAGATTGGACGCCAGCTGATTTGGATGTTATTGAATACGATTCATGTATGTATCTAGCGGAGTATTTTTGGACTTCTGCCTTAATTAAGGGTGTTTTCAATTCTCTATGCAATTGTTTGTTCGAGAAGTATCTGGGTGCACCGGTAGTGGTTCGCAGTACTTTGGATTGAAAGCGTTGCAATATCTCAAGGTTGAAATTTGCTGCAGTCCCCCATAACTGGATTCCATATGTCCATACGGGCTTTAAGACACATTTATAGATTTTTAATTTGTTATCTAGTGATAATTTGTATTTGCCATTCAAAAGCCAATTTAAGGATCTTAGTTTGAGCCCCAAGGCCATCGAAAGTTCAACTTCATTTTTTCGCCTGTGAACACCTGCTTCAACGACAAAAAAGGAAGCGTTTTCTTCATCGTATTTCAACGGGCGATGTCAAATAGATTCATTACAGAAATCCAAAGAAAATAAATTCATGGGGGCTGCCTGGTCATACTTCTATGTCGTCGCCTCTGCCAAATATTCATGCTGCGACGGTTATGCTCTGTATTTGGTGGGACCAGGTCTTTATTATTTATTACGAGTTGTTGAAACCAAGCGAATTCATTACTGGGGATCAGTATTGACTTCAATTAATGCAATTGAGCCGAACTCTGCGCGAGAAACGCCCACAATACGCGGGGAGGCACGAAAAAGTGATTCCTCCGCATGACAACGCTCGGCAACAAGTAGGACCGTTAAAACCTACCTGAAACACTGAAATGGGAAGTCTTATTCCCCAGTTATTGCGGCGTCCGGTTATCACTTGTTTCGTTCGATGGCACACTATTTGGCTGACCAGTAATTCCCCTCATATGACGACATTAAGGAATGGCTAGATTCGTGGATAGCCTCAAAAGATGAACAGTTTTACCATGACGGAATTCAAATTTTGGCAGAAAGATGGAAAAAGGTAGTAGCTAGCGATGGGCAATAATTTTAATGAATCATTTGAAAACAGGTTTCCAAATTAAGGTTCATTTTTATAAAAAAAAACAGCGAGAGCTTAGTTGCGCACCTAATAAATGATATATTCGATTTAAATTCAAAAATTTTAATTTTGATATATTTATCTAACTTTAGAAATATCTGTTTCAAAAGATTTAAAGCTTATATATCCTTATACAGGGTGGCACACAAATTGTGCTACTGTAAACTGATAATAAGCACCGTTATTTAAAGATGTTGAACGAAATGTTTTTGGCCAAAACTGTTCCGAAGACGTGTCCGTTTCAACTGCATTTGGTCCCAGCAATATGGAGCAACTACACACATTGCCAGTAGATTCTCCTTAACAGCACCTATGAGCTAGTGAAATAAATAGCTTTTAATTAACAGAAAAAAAGTAAGAAAAATTTCCCAAAAATAAGATTTCACTCAAAGCTGGAAATAGATGGTTAATACTCGCGATTATCGTTCGCATGGTCGCAGGTTCAACTCCGCAATAGCCATCAATAATTATTTCGACGGTAGACGCCTCGATATGTCTTACGAATACATTAGATAGTTATGTTATCGAAAAGCCTTCTAAATTCGTCTCAAACTCCGACGTTTGGAATCGTCCTTAAATTGTAGGCCCCATTGAGAGAGTCTAAAAAGAACATGTGTAAGCTGACTGAATGTGAAAATCTTTCCCTTACTTATTCAAGAGATTCAAGAAAATTCGTTTATTCGTCTACGAATGAATTTATTCATTTCATTTTGTTTATGGTAATGCTCGCGGTCCATAGAGTAAAAGACGATATAGCGATTCATCGCCGGATAAGAATATGATTCTGAGAAGACCCCTTTCCATACGTAACATATCGACATTGCGCGTCTGTTTAGCGAAAAGAAGGCAGTTCCTGGAAAAATTTCTAGGGATTGGAATAATTCTTGTTATCACACAATCATATCGGGTTATCCATTTTTGGGTTTAAATAAGACACACATAGAGCTATGATTTCAATGAAACCTTTACAATGACCGCCGGATTGGTTCCAGCAGTGTTTCCTTTTGAGATAATTTTCGACTACTTTTTTTGCACATTTCGGGTGGTATCCGGGCGATAACTGGACGAATGTTGGTTTTAAAATGCTCCAGCGTTTGGGGATTATTTGCGTAAAGACGGTCTTTGACATGGCTCCACAAAAAAAGTCTAACGGCACCTAATCACATGATCTTGGTAGCCAATTGACTTTGCCAAAATATGAAATTACGGTTTTTGGAAACTTCTCATGCAAAAAAGCTAAAATCGGTCTGTGTGACTCGTGCCAGCATCCTGTTGAAACCACATATCGTCCGGTTCATAATCTTTGATTGCAGGATAAAAAAAGATCGTTTTCATATGGCCTTAGTGCTCTGAACTGAAATTCAGATTATCCGAAACACTTTCACTGACAGAAGTGACATTTTCCGAGTGCATACATTGTGACGTTATTGAGGCCTGACCAAATCTAAAACACTTCCATTTGCTTCAAATTTATGTACATATAAGCAACTTTGAGATTTGATTAGTGAATACATTTTTTGTTTAGGCATTCTTTTTGTCTCTTTATAGAATTAACTAAATAATACTTGGTAAATTTATGATGGAAAGGCTCAGCACAGGGCAAAGAACCAAAGTTGTTCAATTTTACATTGAAAGTCAGCATCCAATTATTTAGATCATATCGAAATTTCTTTCATGTTCGAAATGCTCCTAGTGCTCCAACAATTTACCGATTGCTTTAGCGTTTTGGGCAACAAGGGGCTGTCTGTAATCTTCCGCGTGCTGGAAGACCTCGTGTCGTTCGAAATGAAGTGACCATTGCTCGAGCGCCAGCAAGTATTGAGAAAAACGCCGAAACTTCCACTAGGTGACGTTCTAAGCAGTTAGAGATGTCTAAGCGGTCTTTGCAAAGAATTTTACATATGTAGTATGTATCTTTTCACAAGCACGCATTCATAAAGGCGCCGGTGACGTTACTTATGCGCCACCCTTTATAATCTCGCCAATTCCTCGCACAGTAGATCGATTATGATTGAATAGCCTTTTTTGTAGCAAGTTTTAACTATTTTTACGAATTCTTCGTTTGGTAAGCGATCCATATTCGTAAATGTCAAATCTTTCACTTAATAAATAACACTTCGGACGATCGTTATTTAACAGATGACAGCCTTGCCAGACCGGCGGTTTTGAAACAACTAAATGGATAACCTTGTATATTGCATTTGCATATTGCTGAATAGATTGAAAAAAATCCTAAGACGAATTCATTATTTTTTCTACTACGCGGATTTACTCTCCCTTTAAGGGAAAGCCTGCCTATGACAATGAGCTCCTTTTAGATTTATCGTAGACAAGGGTAGGCAATTATAATCATAAAGACTTCATGGAGCCTCACTTGAGGATTTCTGGTTTTACAAATGGAATTGTAAACTTAGTGTAATCCGTAAAGAGAGCCATAAAAAATTACTATTTGTGACCATTTAATTATTTATTTTGTATTTATAATGAAATTTGCACAAATTCATAATTGCAGAAATATCATAATGTTTGTGTCTTTACATAAATATCTTGAACACTTGAAGACTCTTTCCAGTTTTATATATATTAAGTAAACATTTTTAAATAAATAATGTTTCGTAAAAATCGCCAGCATTTTGTCTGGGCCCCAAAAAAAGTATTATGTATTTATAAATATTAATTCGTATGTTTAAACGAAATATCTAAATTATGAAACTATTTCGACTATATCTAAAAATATTTTATTTACACTACAAATAATTATGTGTAGCTGCAAATCGTATATATACTTTACATATGATGTGTTGATGAAAAGGGAAATCTAAAGAAATATATTTAAATATTTATAATCTAAGCCACATGTGGTACACGGTGTATTTAATTTAGTGCCGATGAGTGTAACGCTAATATATGAAGTGATAAATATAGACCGATGGAATCGGAATCACTTCCTGATTCGATTTAGCTGTGTCTATCTGCCTGTCTGCGTCTGTATTCTAGCAAACACTTTGCGAGTAGCATTTATGAAACAATATCGACAATTTCGAAAGTTCGCCTACATATTCCATTTGTCTTAAGTCGAACCATATGTTCATGATTTTATATGTGTAACCCTCATACAAATTGATCGTCCAGGCTGAGTTGTTTTCGTTGCAGTTTGTTTGAATTTTGATCATACCCACAATTTATTTTAATCTGATGACCACCATGATCCATTTGTGTGATGATCTTAGTTTCATCGCTTCGAAAAAACCACAACTTTAGTGGAATATGGTAAAACATTTGATGTACATGATTTTTTTTACACAGCCTCCTACAAACGGACATTTAATCCAAATATAACAACTATTCAAAGCAAAAATTTTGCTTTGCATTTAGCTAGGTTGTATTAATTACTTTAATTTAACAACTTAAATTAGGTTAGGTTAGGTCAGTGTGGCAGTCTGAATAGACGGACTCACTTAGACTGTGTAGTCAATTGTGATAGCACGGAAACTAGAGATATGGCTGTCCCTAGTTTCCCCCGTTGAACCATCCTGAGCGCCTCAAGAAGATCTTAAGTCGGACAATATTTATATCGGACAATATAGATCTCCTAAGCCCCTTAAGAAATAAGAGCCCAGTAATGATCCACAACCTGTTCACCGGGGTGGGGCAATTACAGAGAAGATGTTCTATAGACTCTTCCTCCTCCTCATCGTTACAGCTCCTGCAGAAGTCACTAGTCGCAACCTTCAATCTCACTGCATGTCTTCAAATCAGACAGTGTCCCGTCATGACGAATACAAGCAATGAGATGTCGGGTCAAGATAGCGACAGCAGTGTGTGTGAACGCTTCAGATCTAGACGAGGCCACATCCGCCTGGAATGATCACAGCCCCAGACAGACGCCAACCTACCATTTGCCGCTAAGTATGCTCCATCTCGCAGTAGGAGCTTGCAACTGGCTAGAGGCATGCCCACGGACTCACCCTCGGCTGGAGTCTGTAGGATTGTCCCTAGTCTTGCCAGCTCGTCTGCTCGGCAGTTCTCTGATATGTCTCTGTGGCCCGGCACCCACATAAGGTGAATGTTAAAATACTGAGCCGTCTCGTTAAGAGATCTGCGGCAATTCAGGGCTGATGTTGAGTTCAAGAAGACAGAATCCAGGGTTCTAATGGCAGCCTGACTATCAGAGCTGTTAATACTACATGAATATGTTAATCCCTACCGTGGTGAGGATGTTATATGTCAGTCATTCTATCACTTTCTTCATGGCGAAAATTTCGGCCTGATAAACGCTACAGTGGTCATGTAGCCTTCTTGCTATGTTTAACCCCAGGTCTCTGGAGTAGACAACGAATCCTACCTGATCATTTAATTTTGAGCCGTCAGTATAGAAGTCGGCATACAGTCTTATGCCAGGAGTTCTACATCTCAATGTATCTCTATCTGGTATAAGTAAATGGTAATTCTTGTCGAACAGTGGTTTAGCCAGAGTGTAGTTAGTAGTGCCTGTTATGCCAGGCCCCATTTAACAGCTTACGAATTCATAAAAATATAAAGTAAATTAAGCCGGTTTATGTTTTGATGTGACTCCTTTAAGTAGTTTCCAAAAATTACAGTTCTCATTGCAGTTTACCGATAATTAGCATATATGATTCAGTAAGGTCAGGAGCAAATTCTGTGGGAAATAGACCATAAGTTCTATCTTTTGATATGATAGTTATATCTATCGGTCTGGCATTTAACAGCTGACAGTCATAGCTGTTAAATGCCTGACATCTGAAGTGTTATTTATTTAGTGAAAGATTTGCTATTTACGAAAATGGATCGTTTAACGCGTAAAAATAATTAAAACTTACTACAAAAGTGGTGATTCAAACGTGGGCTTTCAATCCAACGACATTTTCTTTAGCGATGAAACTCATTTCTTACTCGGTGGTTACTTCAACAATCAAAATTTTCGCATATGGAGCTCGGAGAACACAAAATTCAAAAAGCTATTGCATGTGATAAAAGATAACTGTTTGATGTGCACTACGGTCTGGAGGTGTTATTGGGCCGTATTTACTCGAACCCTACCTTAAAAACATCCACTGCTGCAACCAATCCAGGGGCGGACATTTAAATGACATTGTATTTCGTACGTAATGGCAAGGTCCGAGCATTATAATAAAAAGAAATTTTTATCGAAATCATAGCTTTTTTTGCGTTTTATTTAACTTTACTTGCAAATAGAAAATGGACAACCCTATAAAACTTCCTTAAAAGTGGACCATCCAATCTCAATTTTGTTACTTACAAAAGACATATATTTTTTCTGAAAACGGGCTATATTTTCAGTATATTTCTTGATCTGATCACGTACTAAATAAGTTAAGCATAAACCATTCATTTCGATGTAGCCGCCGCACAAATCCACACCTTCAGTTCATCTCTATCGCTTCTACAGGACACAGTTTATACACAGTTTAGAAATTGACTACATTTTACATAAACACTTTGACCAGCTCAAGTGTCAATCCTATTTGAATGGTCATGTCGGACTATGTTTTCATATAATCCCATACAAATAGAGCAAACAAGATGGTCTACAATTTTTATCAGGCCGTAGATAGTTTTTGTGTATAATACAGGGTGACGCAATAGAACGTGCATATTTAAAAAATAGATTAAAAAATAAATACAAAAGGTATGGTTAAAATAAATCTAAGGCATTGTAGAGTAATAAATGGAGTTTATTTTTTAAAAATAACTTCATCTAAATGGTGACTCTCTCTACGACGGCACTCCTCTAACCGCAAACGAAAATTATTGAAAACTTTCTTCAGTAATACTGGTGTAATGGCTGCCATTTCACCACGGATATTCTCCTTGAGCTGAACGATGTTTCTTGGATTATTACTGTAGACTTTGTGTTTGAGGTATCCCCACAAAAAAAAGTCAAGAGGCGTTAAGCCTGGACTACGTGGGGGCCATGGGAAATCACCTCTTTTCGAAATCAGTCTGCCAGGGATCATCTGCTTCACCACCACCATGGAGTCATTTGATGTGTGACAGGTAGCTCCATCTTGTTGGAACCAAGTTCTGGAATTCACTATTCTTGAACTTTCAATTTCTGAAGCCAAAAATCCGTCCAACATCTCAACATGGTGTTCCGTATTAACCATGACGTTTTGGCCCCGCGCATTTTCGAAGAAAAAAGGACCAATTATTTCTCTGCCAGACATTGCTGCCCATACTGTCACTTTAGGACTATGCAATGGTTTCTGGTGCTTGATTTTGGGATTTTCACTGTTCCAGTAACGACAATTTTGACGGTTTACGAACCCATTCATAAGGAAATGAGCCTCGTCAGAGAAAAGGATATTGTCAAAAATGGAAAATCGATTAAGCATTTCATTCGTAAATACGAGCCTTGCTATGAAGTCAGACTCTTTCAATTCTTGTGTTAATTGCAGCTTATATGGATGCAGTTTAAGATCCAATGTTAACATTCCTTGCAAACTTCGTCGCGATAATTGTAAAACAGACGATCTCTTGCGAGTCGACATTTGTGGATTTCCTCGTACTGACTCCATAACTCTCTCAACATTGCCTTCGGTCCTAGATGTTCTTGGGCGACCATTTGCTTGTGGTTTAAATGTTGAACCGGTCTCTTCAAAACGCTTTACCCATATTTTAATTAAATTAGCACTCGGAGTTTCACTAATTCGCCGTAGTCCATATTCAGCACAATATAGTCGCCTAGCAGCAATATATGAACGAAAGTTCTCGTAAAATGCGCGCACGCAAAATGCGCGACGCTTCCCGTCGAAGTGATTCATAGCGACTGTAACTCCATGAGCCCGCAAACCCATCGATGTAGGCGCCCCCCGCCCGCGCCTTTTCTACCCCACAAAAAAAGATGATGCAATATGCACGTTCTATTGCGCCACCCTGTATTTTAAATAATAGAATAAAATATATTATTTGCCAATAATTATTGTTTATAATATTCTTGATAATGAAATAAATTATGACGAATTATCAAATTTGGTAAAATTACTGCCTGTAATTAAACAATTTCAATATATTTGAAACTTTGTAATTAATGATATTCATTGTTTTTAATTAATATGTATAAATGAAAACTGTGCATACTTAACTTTGCGAAAATTATGTTATTAAATGATGGCTATCAATATGATTTTCCAATAAATTATATTCCGTACTA